>KZ826140.1:11938-24458 GCA_003184645.1 Aspergillus ellipticus CBS 707.79
AAAAAAAAAAAAAAAAAAAAAAAAAACGCCCATGCCCAACTCCAAAGATGCCCCGGGGGATCCCACACTCAACAAGGAGACACTTCAAACGAAATCGGAACTTTTTTCCTTTCCACAAGCATCAAGCCATCATCATCACGACGAACGAAGTGAATCAAATCTCAAATCTCAAATCTCAAATCTCATTTTTTTACTCCTCCATCTCAGCCTCATCCTTCTCGAGAATCTTGATCTCACCAGACTCCCGACTCCACTGCGCCTTCAACGCAACATGGAACTCGGACGTCACCACCCCAAACATCTTCAGCAGCGTCGTCTGTCGCGAATCCAGCACCTCCCCCTCCCGACACACGGGATACCCCTCCTGCCCCTCGGTCAACTCCAGCATCACCTTGCCCTTGATCAACCGAGTCGGCACCCCCAGCTTACGCAGCTCCGGCTCGATCGTGTGGCTGATCGGCTCGTCCTCGGACGCCGGGATCTCGCCCGCCCGCGAGCACACCAGCCCGTTCGGGATCGTGAATGACCGCGTGCTCACCGTCCCGGCCCGCGCGTAGTCCAGCGGCCGGAACCCTTCCAGGTGGGTGATCACTGACGCCGGGTCCCGCGACGTGAACAGGAGCCCGACCGCACCGGTCAGGTATTGGTGCAGGCGGTGCAGGTTCGGCGCCGCTTCGGTTTCGGGGTTCTGGCCCAGCGCGACGGCCATTACTTTGGTTTTGCCGAAGAAGAGGCTGGGGGGTTTTTTGTTAGTAGTTGATGGGTTTGGGTTTGCGGGTTGGGAGGGGGGAGAGGGGTGTGGTTGGGGTATATATATAAATGTTTGTATGGATGGATGGACACATGTGTGTCTGCGGGGTGTGCAGTGGGATGGAGGGGAACAGCAAAAACATACCGGCTGTCGGCGAACTCAGTGCGCACATCCTTCAGGTACGTGTTGCGCATGTTGTCGACTCCAAACACAAACAGGTGGTCGTACTTCTCGACGCATTCCCGGATGTTGGCATACAGGCGACGGGTCTGTTCCTTGTGGTCCTTTTTGGCGGTCCGGGACTCGTGCACGACTCTGGAACGCTTGGAACGAGGCATGGTGGGTGGGGTTTTGAACTGTTAAATTCCGGGAATATGGAGGGTTTGCTGGAGGGAAAGAAAAGAGAAGGAGGAGGAGTGGATGCAGTGCCGGCGCGGGAAATTGTGGATTCGAGATCCAATGATTTTTTTTTCTTTGCGGCCCTTCGATAACGCCCGGATTATCATTGTCGCGCGGCTTATCCGTCCCCCGGCCGCCCTATGCTGCTTCGGGAAATGAGCTGATCGGCTTCATCCTCTCTCCCTCCTCCCTCAACCACTCGCTCACTTACTCGCCCACTCACTCTCTGCCAAGTCGCTATGCTACGGGCTGCTTTGCCTCTGCATGGGTCTCGTCGCTGATGCTGCCCGACTGCGCTGATCTCCGACGACTGCGACAATGCTCGATTTCATGGATTACATCCAACTCGCGTTCGCCGAAGCGACGGTTTGGAACCGCGACAATTCATACTCCTCGCTCACGGCCACGGCCCAGTGTATGAGCACCCCTTCCCTCTTTGTGTCATTCTAACCAAACCCCCCGCACAGCCCTCCTCGACTTCTCGACCCCCGAGCGTCTCCGCGTCCACCTCTCATCGCTATCCACTCCGCACTTCGCAACCAGCTACACCCTCGGCACCGTCGGCCTGATCGACGGCTCAGTATCCTACCTCTTCAGCACCGCCCCTCTCGACAACACCCCCAGCCGAAGCGCCCTGATCCCCCTGCGCAAGCTCTCCCCGGGGTACCGCCAAGTGCAAGCGCCCATCGCTCCCCCCACCACCGACACCATCCTCGACGACGCCAGCCCCAACACCGCCAGTCCCAACAACGACCATGGCAAGAAAGCCACCCTCTTCCACGCAACCCTGCACCTCCCACCCCCCAGCACCCTGAACGCGCTCTTCCTCCGTCGCATCTCCCCGACCATGCAACTCTCCCTGGCCGTGTGCTCCACGCGCGGGCCCCCGCTCTCCAAATCCGCCCCGCAGGCCTCCCTCCTCACCCAGCTCTCCCACAACACCGGCAAATACAGCAACGAGTACCTCTTCAGCACAGACAACGCCCTCTTCGGCTGGCGCGGGCTCTGGAACTTCGGCCCTGATCCCAGAGACGCCCGCGCCTCCCCCTCGAGGCTGTCGCTCCTCTCCGCCGGCGCCGAGGCTTACTACTCCCCCGTTTCGTCTCTTATCGGCATGTCCACCGGGCTGAGATTTAGTACTCTCCCTGCTGCGACGGATGTCCCTTCTTCTTCTTCTTCTTCTTCTTCTTCTTCTTCGTTGTCGACGACGACGACGACGACGAATGCTAACCCCATCTCGACATTCCCTTACACCCTCACCCTCACGCTTACCCCCCTCACCGGCTCCCTATCGACTACGTACTCCCTCCGCGCGTCCCCGAACCTGGCGTTTAGTTCCCGG
Source organism: Aspergillus ellipticus CBS 707.79 (assembly GCA_003184645.1). Taxonomy (NCBI): domain Eukaryota; kingdom Fungi; phylum Ascomycota; class Eurotiomycetes; order Eurotiales; family Aspergillaceae; genus Aspergillus; species Aspergillus ellipticus. Next base: position 14,431 of record KZ826140.1, read on the forward strand.
TTCGGGTTCAATGTGTATAGCTGGGAGAGCGAGATGGTTGCCGGGTGTGAGCTGTGGCGCAAGGGACGGCGGAACGTGGTGCGCGACGACGACGGGGTGGAGTGGGCGAGACGCAAGATCAGGGATAGTGTGTTCCCGTCGCTGGGGATTGCTGCGAGGCCGCAGCCGCAGGAGAAAGAGGAGAACGAATCCGTCTTGAAGATCCGGGTCGATCAGTCGTGGAATGTCCGGCTGCTGTGGGAGGGCCGGGTCAAGGAGTTGTTGGTGAGTGCCGGGGTGGGATTGGGGCCTAGCTCGTTTACCTCGTCGTCGAGCTGGTCGAATGGTGCGTCTGGGCAGAGTGGTGGTGGTGGTGGCAGCGCGGGCAAGTCGTACTGGAGTGGGGTGGGGGTGTCGGTGCTGTATTCGTCGTGAATAAGGTACTATAGGTATATGTTATGTATGAATTGTGTGTATGTACGTTGCTAGATGCGTTTTAGATAGAGTAGATGGAGTTCCGAGTTCCGAGTTCAAGGTAATGGTTTGTTCATTGAATTGGTATATATTTTTATTGCTTATTATTTTATTTCACCTGTCGTCAGGCACCTGCCCCGCGAGTGTCGGGATAGTAAGGGAGTAAGTAGGAGTACCCCGCTTGACTTGCCGGGCGCGGGCCTGGCGGATAGATATCGGATATCATATCACATGTCCCCATCAACATTCCAATTGCTTACAGACGAGCGTTGATGATGTCAACGACTAGAGCGGGTGGTTAGTGAGGATCAATGCATTGAGGGTAACAAAAAACATACAGGCAGGCTTCAAGCTGGCACCGCCAACGAGGAAGCCGTCGATGTCGGCCTCCTTGGCGAGGTCACGGCAGTTCTTCTCGCTGACGGAACCACCGTAGATGACGCGGGTGTTGTCGGCAACCTCGGCGGAGATGGCCTCGACGAGCCACTTGCGGATGGCGGCGTGGACCTCCTGGGCCTGGACGGTGGTGGCGACCTTGCCGGTACCGATGGCCCTACGTGGGGGGGTTAGCGCAATTTCTATGCTAGGATGCTCTTGGGGGGGGGAACCTACCAGACGGGCTCGTAGGCAATGACAACCTTGGACCACTGCTCAGCAGTGAGCTCCTTGGCGACAGCGTTGAGCTGCTTGGTGACGACGTCGATGGTCTTGTCGGCCTCACGCTCCTAGTTGAAACATTAGTTCGGTGTCCAAGTTAGGCTTTGCCCCACAATTGCAGAGGGGCAAGTCGTTACAGCACAGGAATAAAAACAAATCACATACCTCAAGAGTCTCGCCAATGCAGAAGATGACGCTGAGGCCACCGAGGACGGCAGCCTTGACCTTGCGGGCGATGAACTAGATGGACGGCGTTAGCAATTCCGGCGAATCTCATTGGACGGAGGGTGTAGTTGGTGTCCGTACCTCGTCGGTCTCCTTCAGGATGACACGGCGCTCGCTGTGGCCGATGATGGTCCAGTTGATCTTGGCATCACGGAGCTGCTCGACACTGATTTCACCGGTGAAAGCACCATTGGGCTTGTCGAAGACGTTCTGGGCGGCAACGCCGACCTTGTCGGAGGCGGCCTGGCGGGCGGGGAGCAGGTAGAGGGTGGGGGGGGAGATGACGACCTCGGCGTTGGAGTCCAGGTTGGCGGCATTGAGGTTGTTGATGATGGAGGTAATGCTGTCCGCAGTCCCGTTCCTGTGGTGGGTGAGTCGTTTGTTAGCTGGGGAGCTTGGTGAAAGGGGACGAGGGAGGGAGGCTTGTGTGTGTGGTGGGAAGACCCTGCGGGGCAGCAGGGGGAGGGAGAGGTGGGACGTACATCTTGAAGTTACCACCCACGAAAAATTGGCGAGGCATTTTGAAGAGAGGTTGACGAGGATGGAAGAGACGGGGAGTGAGATAGAACAAGGTGTCTGAGGAAGGGTGGAGAGAGCAGAAGAATGGAGAGGAGGAGGAGGAGGAAGAGGAAGAAGAGATAGAAGAGGAAGAGGAAGAGGAAGAGGGAGAGGATGAATGACGACTCGGAGGGATGAGGAAGACGCGAGAAACACGGAGGGGTAGCTGCGGCGGGGCCTCGCCGGCGGGCAGCCAGCCAGCCACTCACCGGCGCCCTCGTCGCCGGGGCGGCGGGGCTTATCGATAAGTCACAGCGCGAGTCTGACCTGGCAACTACAGTATCTAGTCAGTACAGTAGTACAGTACTCTTCCTACTGTGTACTCCGTAGTACTCCGTACTCCCACTACTGCCCAGTACTACTACTACTACTACTACTACTCCTACCACACCACTCGGTGTGTCGATTGGGACTAACGGGCAACTCCCCGCGTGACAACCTCGATCCCACATGCATTGAAACTCGTCTAACGCTCTAGTGCGGTTGAACTGCATCGGCCTGCTTTTCGTCCCCTCCAGGGAACCCCCCTCCATGACGTGATGGTATACCCACTTCCCTGACGCACCCGAAGGAAATACCCGAAATCCAAAACACCCGGGAAAAACAATGAAGCGACCCTCTTTCCCCTTTCCTCGCTACTGCAGCCCATCCGCCATGTAGTATCGAGGACGCGGATAGAACACCCCGGGCTCTCGCAGCGACAGCCGCCGCCCCAGGTAGCACGCCTCGTCCAGCCGCTCGCGCTCCTCCAGCATGCGCGCCCGGTATTCCAGCAGCCGCTCGCGCTGCTCCAGCCGCGCCTCGCGGTCGTCCAGCATCCGCGTCCGGATATCGCCCCGCGCCCGTGGCCCCCGGAATCGCTCACCGCGCTCGTCCAGCAGCTGCTCCACGTCCAGCTCGTCGGCACTGACCGGCGCATGGATGATCTTCGGCCGGTCGCGCGCCGTCCGTGCCACTTCCCGACTGCCCGTTGCACTCGCCGGGCCTGCCTCTGCCCGCGCGTCAAGCTTGCTGTCTGCAGGCACTACGTCAATGCTGCCGCTCCGGTATCCAGCGCGCCCGGGCTTGGGCTCCAAGCCACTACTGCTGGTCTGCGGCTGCTTCCGGTAGTGAGTCCGGTAAGCATGCTTGGCTCGCGGGGACGAATGGCGCCGGAAGAGGCTGCCGCGCCAGGGCTGTCCCTTCTCATCCTGCTCGGGCTGCTGCTCCTCGTCGGAGCTGTCCGTGATGGAACTCTCGTCATCGAAGTCAAACACCGACTCCTCGTCGCCCACGCTGCTGGCATCCAGTCCTAGTTCCGCCTCGGGCTCGGCAGCCGGGGTCGGCGACGGGAGGATCTCGGGCTTGGGATCCGCAGGGGCCGGGTGATTGGCCTTATGCCAGGGCTGGCTTTCCGGCTGAGGGGGTAGGTTGAACCGTGGGGCAAATTCCTGCCTCGGATGAGGCATACTAGGGGCGACGGGGACCCCTCGGACCCCGTTCACCTGGGTCTCTAGGTGCGGGACCTGGCCTGGACTGGGAATGACAGGCCCATGCATACCAGACTGGGGATGCTGTTGGTGCTGCGGGTGCTGCGGGTGCTGCGGGTGTTGTGGGTGCTGTGGATGCATGGTGGCTGGCATCCCCGGTATCCCTGGTACCCATGGCATCCATCCGCTCTGGGTCACGGGTGGTCTGGGTCCCAGATATCCCGGAGGTGGTGGGGGAGGCGGCTGATGGAACTTGGAAAGCAGTGGCTGCTGGGCATTATTCCCGGGCGGGAGCACTGGCCCCTGCTGGACAGCGGGCTCGAGTAATGGCTCGGTGGATTGCACGTTCTTAGGCACGGGCTTGGGTCCAAGGGCAGGTGGGTTGTTGTGGATGTGTGTCGGCACTCTGTCCTTGGGCTTGGAGGGGGTTACCACATCAACTGGCTCGTCGACGGGGATCCGGGGATACACCAGCTCGGCAGCCTTTCGCATGATGATCACATTCACGGAGAGCGTCTCATAATCGCCCCGGCGGGAATTCTTACCCTTGAATGGCTTCTCATCCTCCTTCACGTACACACAGGTCCATTCGAAACGAAGGTCACTCTTCCGAAGTTCAGAGATCAACTGATCCACATGCGCTCGCTTGACCTTGGACAGGGCCTGGTATTGTTCAGCAATGGGAGACTTCCTGGCTTGCTTGTGCACCAGCCGAAGCAGGTCGGCCTGGCTGAGATGCATCTTGGACCTTTCCACATGGCTCCAGGTGGATCTGTGTCCGGGAATGGCGTCCGCTTTGAAGAACGTGTACCCCAGGTAGTAGAAAGGCGCACGCGCGTCGATCTCCTCGACGGCGGCGGCATTTTTTCCTCTCTGGGGGTTGGCAGCGGGAAGCTTCTCTGGCTGGACATGGAGACGGTTCATCTGATGGGCCAGGTGTTCCGGGTTCATCGGAGCTGGCGTGCTGACTGGCATCACACGGGGGGCCTCACTCGGGCGAACAGGGGGGAGGTGAGTAGGGGGCGCAGGAGGAACTAGGCGGTTGTGGTTGATGACCGCCATATCGTCGTAACACTCGGCCCCTTTCGGCGACCTGGGGAGGATGGTCACAGTTACCGGGAGTTCAGCAAAGCTGGGTGACAGGCAGTATTGACGGGCGAGCAGAGAAGGCGACTGGGCTGGCTGAGCAGAAAGAAGACCCTAGGATGAGATCGGAGAAAACATCAGGAGGGGGGCGGGATCGAGAGCAAGTATACATCCTTATATCTCCGAATGCGCCAGGAGGGCTGTGGAGGGGTCAGTCGGTCCTTTTCAACTCCAGGTCGACAGCCCGCCGGCAAACATGGTGTAATAATGTTTCAGGACGTGAAGATCCCTGGTGCTTTCTGCCTTGCCATTAGGTTCGGGAACTGCATGCCCAGCGCTAGAAAACAACCAACCCTAGAAGACTCGGGATGTCCTGGCGGCGAAGCCACTGGAGACTTGCTCGCTTGTGACCTCGGCCATTACTCAATCACGATGCGGAGTCGAAAGGAAGGACCAGGGGGAAAGCGCCCAAGTCCCTCCTCGAGCGCTGGGCAGCCCGGAATTGGCAGGGCGCAAAAGAACCCGGGCAACAGGGACCGTGAGGTTGGTCGCATGGGGGTTTGCGATGGCGGTTTGGCGCCTTTCCATTTGCCTCCCCCTCCCCCTCTTGCATCGCCCTCTTTCTCTGCTTCGTTTCTTTCTTTTCTTTTTTTTTTTTCTATTTAAATTCCTCGCTGCCACTTGCCCTTTTGCTGATCAGTTGTCCCGACTTCGTATTGCAGGCCTCAGCCGCAATGGATGGGGGCTATGCACGACGAGAGGTGAGAAGATCCAACACCATCCGATGGCGATGGACAATCGGTTGGGTCAGTCTGATGTTGGATGGGCGATGACGGATAAGCAAGCGCGCCGGAGGGTGAAAAAACAAGCAAGGCCGCCGCCATGTTCCCCTGCCTGCATGTGGCCGACCGGCTAGTGGATTTGCTGCTGCTCCTGCCCACTGTCAAGGCATAACCCGCTGTGAGAGACAGTCGAGGGAAGGAGAACGCTGCAGCCTAACCATTCAGCGATGTTGCCCAACAATGTGATTCTAGTCCCGACAGCCCTGATTGGGTTCTTCGATGCGACGGTCCTGCAGCCAAGACCACTATTGCGTGGGAAGCGCCTGGTGCCGTGCAAATCCCACGAAGCACTCGCCCTCAGTCGCTGCCCGTCGGTCTTTACTCTCTGACATGATGGGACATGGGCATTTGTCATATAGAATAGGACTAGAGCCCTCTCCGCTTGCCGTCATTGAAGCAAAGTGGATCCATCCACTTCTCTACATACATACATAATATAGTTTGCAAGTATGTAAGTATACAGTGTTTCGGAAATGCCGTACCACAATCTTTATCTCTATCTCTCTCTATCCCCCCCCCCTCCCAGCCCTGCTGTATGAAGTCATGGGTATGACATTACACTTTGATGGACAGCGATAGCACGACCGCTCCCACGGCGAGTAGTCCCGACTAGTCTGTACTTTTCCACCCTCCTTTACAATCTCGGGCCATGTATATCGTCATCAGCATGCGACAGGCATGCCCCGGATGGCTGTCTAGGCGAATGATAGGCTAGCGCGAATGTGACTCATGGCTGATTCCTGCAGGTGCTCCAGGCCTCAGCTGGACCGGGCCTCCACGTTCGTCGATGGTCATTGGTTGCGGCCTACTGATTTATCCTCCTTGTGGATATAATAATAAATATCCTGTCGATACTGACATATCTGCCCCGAGAGTTTGACTCTCGCGACCTTCTCTACTATCGCAAAAGGATTCTGTCCCCGAGAAGGACGCCCCTAGGATATTGACAACCTGAATTAGGTCCCCATCTACGGCACTTTGATGTTGGGCATCTCTTTGCTTGCCTGCGTGCGAAGTAGGAATGCGGCTTGCGGCTTGCGGCTTGCGCTCTTTGTCGCACTCCATTTCCTCGGGAAGTGGCCCAAGTTAGGGCTAAGATCAGCCTTTGTTGCTTTGTCCATCAATCACTTGTGTTCGAAAATCTATCCTTAGAGCTGAAAGCGAAAGCAAGACAAAGCCCTCTGCTTCAGGTGCCCTGGCCTTTGTCCCTCTCACCTCCTTTGTCCGAACAAAGCGCAGGGTCAGATGAATGCATTGCTCCCCAGCAATCTTTCTTTGCGTTGTCGGGAGCTACCAAGTGCAGGCTTTCAGTAGCTGTAAAGGGACTCGGTCGTAGCGATGCTTAGCAGCATGTTAGGAGCATGCATTCCTTGTCTCAACATCCTGGGGGTCAACCATTCTGAAGATGGAGCAGCATATATAAGTCGGTTGAAGGCCCCCTGGTCGCCGCGATACAATGACGCTCTCGTGCAAATCCCCTACCTACTAATAGCTTCGATCCGTCTTAAACGCTTCTTTCAATGGCAGCTCACAACCCTCCCCCCCCATTCACCTGGCCTCCGTGGGGCACTGACTTCCAAGAATTCATCGATGATGTTGTGGAGCTGGAGCTGGCTGCCAAGGACCACGCCCACGAACCGCGGCGCGAGGCTTATGATAAATTGCAGCACGTATGTTGGTGGTATTCGGTACTCCCGACGGTTATCCACGACCTGATCGACCCTAGGAGTGTCCTTGCGGGCAGATACCCGGCTCTCCATCAGGTCCTCTACCGGCGCTACATGGCCAGCCTCGTTGGCCGGAATGCCTACCAGATCTCCAAATGCCCGCATGAGAACGACAATGAGGAGCGCTATGACAGTTACTTCCATCAATTCTACAGCGTCAATCACGGCTCAATCAGCGACAGGGGCGGGCTCAAGCAGGCCCTGCCGGTGTTTCATGCCAATATGTGTGACCAAATAAACCGGGACTTCCTGGTAACGGGATACATTGGAAGTGGATGTAGGTCCAGTCGATCCGTCCACCGTTTCCGGGCCCTGCTAACTGGGATGGATAGCGTATGGCATTGTCTTCGTCGGCCAAAAGCGTATGTCTTCCGAATCTCATGCCCCGATTCGGGCGCCGTGCTGATCAACCCCCAGGGAACGACCCATCGCAGAAGTCATATGCGATCAAGATCGAGCCCTATTTGCCTAACAACTCGGATGTTGTACCTGTGTCCGGCAAAACCGCCGGACATCCGAGCCAGGCTCCTTTATTCGTGCCTGGCATCGGCGGCATACATAATCCGTACATCCCGATGGAGGCATACATCCTGCTCCTGACGCACCAGTGCAAGAGATTCCCCCGTCTCCACGCGGTCTACACCCACGACGAGTTCAAGGCCATGGTGATGGATCTCCGCGGCGCCATGGCCCCGTCAGACCCCGATCTCGGGACCCCCTGGATCAAAGTATGGTCGGAGCATAAAGAGCGATATTACTCCTACGGCGGCTTTGATTTTTTCAGGGCTAAGTTCACATTGTTGCATGAGTATCAGGCCAACAAGGTAGCGTCACAGCTGCTGGAGGCTGCAATGTGCTTGAAGGACATGAATCTCTACTATACAGACTTCTCACACGCCAACTACGTGGTGGATGAACAGCTGAATGTAGGCCTCCCTACTTCCCGTCTCTTTATTCTCCTCCCACTTTGGATGCACACAGCTAACTCGGCCATGGATCACCACCAGACCACCCTTATCGACCTGGGACTAGTCCAATTCGGTCTGCACACCAGATACTTCAGGAGTCATCATGTTCTTCATGCTCCCAACTACGAGAAATTCATGACCCCCGAACTTGCCGTGGAATTGGCCAAGCCCCATTGGGCCGACCAAGATGAAAATATGGAGAATAGTAGTTCATCGATATTTGTGGAAGTGCCAATTGACTACCGTCAGTATAGCATGTGGCAGCTGGCCTGCATCACCTACCAGCTCGTGCACGGATTCGTGCCCTGGGAGGATCCCAAGTGGGATGACGACATAGGCCTGGTCACGGAGTATAAAGTGGAATTGCGGGATGATCCGCACGGTGTGAAAAGGCGCAGGCGACTTCGCAAAGTCCGAGCGCGGCGCCAAAGAATCATCAATGCGCCACTGCCCATTGCCGAGGGCGTTTCGCAGGATTGCGCCGACGCTCTGTATATCATGCTCCAGCAAGACCAAGCACGCAGGCCCCGAGTGGACGATACCGTCGCGGCGATCCCTTGGTTCGGGCAGTGGAATTACATCCCGCCCAAAAAGTGTCGGCGGCCGCGGTTTTGGGGGTAGTAGATGGCATCTAGATATCGACTCTGCCTGTCTGATGATCGTTTTGCATGGCTCATGTTTGTGCAGGCGCAGGCGTGTGTCGATCATAGTGGTCAGTCCGGACTTGAGTTTGCCCTTTCTGCTTTTGTTTTTATTCTGGTGGTAGTGAGTAATTTGGAGGCGTATCACCCGTTGGCATACTTTTTTTGTATATGTAGATATAGATTTCGAGTAGTTGTACATCATAATCATCATTATGTATTCTTTCACTTTCGCGACATACGCTGACTGTCTGTACTTGAAACCCTTAAATCGGCGTGCTTCTCTCCTCTCCATCAAACTGGACGCAACCCCAGCCCGGAAGGAAAGCCCAGAAGAGAGACGAGCCCTAAAGCAACCCATGCAACCCGCCAGACCGACATCCTCGCTCCTTCCTTCCTCTCATTAACGACGAAGACTATCCAGTCTGGCCTGCAGATCATCATCCCCCATGTTATCTCCGCCGCCGCCGCCGCCGCCGCCACCGGCACCCACCGCCTGCGCCACTCTCGTCTCGCCCACCGTCGTCTTCTGTATGTCGGTAGGCGTCTCGCCCAGCTGCCAAACAAACACAAGTCAGCATGCACCCAACCCCACCCCAGAATGTAAAAAGGAACAAACAACACATACCGCCTGTCCCAAGTCCACACCAATCTCATCTAGCACCTCCTTCACGATATCCTCGCCCTCTTCCTCCTCGCCCTCCAGCCCCGTCGCCTCGTCGATCGCCTCATCCATCATCTCCTGTCGTTGATCCATGATATCGTTCTCGCGCTCGAATTCCATCGCGATCCGCTGCAGCGCCGGCAGATTCATCTGCCGATTCATGCTCCCCAGCAACATCGTCGCGCCCTTCATCGACTGCATCATCTGCTCATTGCTCCGCACAGTCTACCCCCTCTCCGTTAGCCCCTCACCCACCCTTATATACCCTCCCAATTCTGATAATCTTCCACGTACCTGAATCCGCAGCGAAATCGCCTGTAATTGCGTCCGCATCTGATAGAACTTCTGCACGTATCTGCGCTCCCCCCCCCCCCCCCCCCCCCCCACCTCTACCCATCAGCAACATAACCACAGAACCACAGCCCCCCACCAACAAACCAACCCGATAGGCAAAGATACTGTAAGGTGTAAGGTAGTATACGTACCGCCTCGTCCGCACCAAATCCTTCGCCTGGATCTTGCACGCCCCGATCTGCCCGTTCTTCGCGCTCTTCTTGATATCTTGCACCAGCTTCTTCTCCTGGTTCTCGAGCTTGACTCGCTCACGGTCAAGCTCGCGCTGCGTGCGGTCCAGCGCCCGTTGGTGTTTGCGCAGGCGCTCTGCGGGAGTCATCCGCTTGCCGAAGGCCCATTCGACGATCTGGGTTGTTGGTTAGTGGGGTTGGGGTTGGGGGAGGG
>KZ826141.1:3238-24436 GCA_003184645.1 Aspergillus ellipticus CBS 707.79
GAAAAGAAAAGGATCAGAATGTAATAGGATCTACTTATCAGGGTAGAAAGCCTGTCGACTAGGTAAGGAATCAACCACTAAACGGAATGGATTCGTCTAATAATAACAAAGGTAGCCTATATCCACAAAATAGACTGATCCTTGAGGGATCAGTAGTCTCCTGCAAAGGAATCGGCACCTTTTAGGTGTCAAGAGGGTGTAGAACCGCTATCGATGACCTCACGACTTCTATTACCACCACAATACGTCATCCCGAGGGCTGTTACCATGATAGCTAGGCTATTCTATCACAATTTGTTAGTAATCTTCTTATAAAAATAGTTAATAAAATTAGATAGTTCTAATCTAATACTGTTCTGAATAATATTATTAAATTCTGATTTAATATTATTATATATAATATCCTGCTGTAATTTAAAACTGTTATAAATTTCCTTATTAATATTTTTTTAATATCAGGATTAATAAGATAGATACTAGAAGAGCTAGATATCTAAGATTTTAATAATAGACTACTATCTATATTCTCTGATAAGACTAGTAGATAATAGTATACAGAGTAAATTAATAGCTTATAAACCTGATTTTCAGGAAATTAGTTAAGCTTCTACTTAAAATATCTAAATAAAAAATAATCTGTATTATTAAGAGAAGAAGTATATATAAAGTAAGTTAGACAGATTAAGTTTAAAGATAGTGACGGAGAGTAAGTACTTAAGATATTAACTTTAGTAAGTAATCTAAGCAAGTCTGGGTGTATAAGAAGCCGCCTTTTATAATCTTCCTCGGGTAACAGAGAGCGCTCTAGACTATTAACAGGCTATAAAAGCTGAAATCTTCTGTAGATATAGAGATAGAATATATCTCTGTCCCGTTTACTGATAACCGGATTTAATCCAGCTTAATTATTATATTAGAGTAGATCTGCTTGCTCAGCCGGTGTTAATACACGTTCCTTATTATAAGGGGGTGGAGAAAGTTTGAATATACTCGGATCTCTCTCAACTATATCTGGATACTGATAATAGGCGAAAGACTGTAGCTGGAGATATTATATTCTAGTATAAAATTCTCTTAATATCTCTAATTCTCCCCTCTAAAATTATACTGTAGTAAAACATAGGTACAGAGATATTAACTGATAAATATAGGTAAATATATTAAAATTTAAGTCTTATAGATTAGATAAACTTAGAGACTCTGTCTATAATAAACAGAAAATACTCCCAAGCCCAGCTAAATCTATACTAAGTATTGAAACTGATATAGCACTACTTATAGTTTGCCGAATCTTTTCAGACAATTCCGGTAGGCACAGGTTGGAGTTGCTTCTCTGAACTAGTAAAGATGTCCGGATCGTTTTCAGGGAGAAATTCAATCTTAGTAAATCTGAGCTGTTCTTCGAGTTAGCAAGGCCTGCCTTAATAATAAGAGAGATAGATCCTCGCTCAGAGTCGCTGGAATAGTTAATACGGCACCTGGTATTGCAAGAAAGTTTCGTATCTGGTACAGAAATGACAACTTTCTTATACAAAATCCTGTACGACCTGTGTAATACAGGCGATATTAGAAACTCTCAATATTTATTAGATTTTAGAGGTTCCCTCGAATAATCGAGTAGCCCTCCCACCCAGGCTTTAAAAAAAACTGTCAACTATATAGCCAGTTCGCTGCCTCAGGCTCACAAATTCGCCACCTCAGGCTCACCAATTTGCTGCCTCAGGTTAACCAGTTCACGAAGTGAATTCCCGAGTTCCGGACCCCTCAGCGGGGAAAACAGGCCTGGAACAATCTACTCCTCAGCGGGGAAAACAGCCTGGAACAATCTACTTCTATTCATCCTATGGTTCCTGTTCAATACGAATTTATTGACTTTGTCATTTTCATGTGTTCTTCATGTGTTTATCATATGATCGCGGAAAACCTCGAAGAATTAATATAGCTATTCAGCTATAAATAAGAGGTTAATTTCTATTGTTTTTCAATCAGTTGAGCAAGCAGTTTCAGTTCAATTCATTCATTCAATCATCAGTTCTTATTCAAGAAATTGATTTTATTTATATTTTACTTTCCTTTTACTTTTACTTCACCCCTTACTTGAAATTTGTATGGAATCCCATACAAAGTTTGAGTGAAAAGTAAGGTCTTATTAAGGTGAAAGTAAAGGCATCCAGAATTTATTCTAGGTATTGAGAATTCGCCTTAGTCATTGAGAATTCGTCTGAGCCTGGAAAATTCTTCTTAAAAACAATAAGCAGCCCTGGCTCAGGTAAATAGAGATTAATAACTAAATTAAAAATATAATAATAAAAAAACTGACTGAAGACTTCTACAGTCTAACTATAAGTATATATTTACTCCAGTTTAAGAAGTTAGAGGGTCCTATAAAAATACAGGAATAGTATACCATAACCAAGCAGTAAAAATAGTAAGAAAAAATAATTTCTTAATTAATGAATAATAATAAAGATATCAGAAGCTCTTACAGCCTAGCTATATATATACCCAGCCTAAGATCTAAACCTGGAGTCCTATAAGAATATAGGAAACAGCAGGACCAGCAGCTAGAATAGTAAAGAATAAATAATTAAGTCTTTATATATAATAAGGATAATAGAATTAATATTATACAGAATAAAAGTAAAGTATAAGATATTTCAGAAAGAAAAAAAAAGTAAAAAGTTTAATTAAATAGTAGTCTGGAAAGAGGATTAATAATAAGAGATAGAAAAGAAGACTGGGGCTTGGTATTATTAACTGTATTATCTGACCATATTATCTAACAGGTACCTTTATTTTATATACCGGAATAAATACAGACTACCAGTCTGTTAAGAACTTAAGACTTCTATTATTTACAGTACTCTTATTTCTGCTGTTATTTTTATTATTTCTATTTTAGAATTAATTTATAACAGCTGATCTCTACTGCAGCTATTAACAGTAGAATATAAAAACAGTTTTCTCAGTCATATACAGGCGAGGCCTTATTAATAAGTTATTATTATAAAACATCACCTATTTCTGTATATATAAACTGATTTATATTATCTGATTATTATTTTATACAGATGTTACGGGTCCAGACGGGAAGCTCCTGGCCCTAAAGGAATGGCTCGGCTAACGCCTCGCTCCGACTTTGTTCCTCGTACGAAAGAGCGGTGAACCAATAGATAAAAGGCCATCTTCCTAATAATATAAAAATTCCTTCTTTAATAATTTTTTCTTATTTATAAGTACTTCTGTTAATTATATAAATCCAGAGATTCTTCTTATATTAGAAATTATTTCTTCTACTAAACTTTTACAGAGATATTCTCAGAGAGAAAAGTAATAATTAAAATAAATAATTATAAGTATATATAAGAACTAGTAAACTAGATAATAGATCTACAAGCTTAATTCTATAAGTTTTATATAATCTAACCAGTTCCTGCTGCAGTACTACTAATTCTAGTCTACTACTTATAATACCCGGACCCTACTCTATTTAATAAAGAAAATCTATATAAATACTACTTTTTTTTTATTAATCTTTATATAAAGTTTTTAATTAAGAGAAATATCTTTTATTTTAAAGATATAAAAGTCTTGTATACCTACAGCAGATTTAAAAAGAAAACTAGTTAATATTTTCTTTCCTAGATTACTGTATAATAAGAAAATAACTAGTCTCTAATTTTTTCTAAATTCTATAACTAACTGAATCTTATATACTTTAATCCTGACTATAAAAGAAAAGCTTTTATATAAGTTAATATAATAAAATAAAAAAAGAGAATCCTCTGTAAATTCTTAAATAAATTTAATCAGATTCTTATAAATATAAGAGATATACTATAAAGTAATAAATAAAAAAAAGTATTAATTAAAACAGTAATAAATCTAAATTTATTTAAAATAATAATAGAAGTATTTTATATCTAATTATATAAGAAATACTGTGAACAACTCCTGGAGATTAAATATAATATAAAATATCTGACTTAAATTAAGAAAAAAATAAATTATATAATAATAGTTCCTGCTCTGTCCCTGAGTAAAAATAAAAAAAATCCTGATAATATAGATTAGAAAGTAACTACTAGCCAGATAGTAATACTCCAGGCTCAGGTAGCAGCCCTTTATATAAAGATAAAGAAAACTAGTAAAAAGAAGAAAGTAAAATAGATTTTTCCTGATAAATTATAGATATACAGATAGAAGAATACCTATATTTAATATAATAAAAATAGATACTTTATCTAGAATTATATTCTACTTCCAGCAGCTAGATCTTATATAATTATAATAGTAATTATTAAAACTGAAGAAAAAAATAGTTATAAAAACTATACTATAAATAAATCTAGAACAGAGTCAGAAAATTAAATACTTTTATATAAAAATATATATAAGAATCCCAGATAGCTAAAAAATATTTACTTAATTTTTAACAGAATTTTAAAAACTTATATATAAATTTCTAATCTTTTACAGTTAATTTATTATTTAATTATTTTATTTTAATAAAAATATTTATTAACAGTAATTATATAATCTACAGTATAATTAGTAAATATTTTATATAATAATACTAATTCTAGAAGATATTTATACTGCTGAAGCCGGTAAAAAAAATAACTGGAGAAGAAGTACAGATTATTTATATTATATAAATAAAATTTAATATAAAAATATATTTAGAAAAATAGATATTCTTTTATATTTTTAAAAATTATCTAGATTATAATCTAATTCTAGAACTCCCCTGGCTCTACTATAATAATACTTACTTTAAACTAAAATAAAGAAAATTATATTTTTATATAATAGGAGCTAGAATATAGAATAGAAAAAAATAAACTCTTTTAAATCTAAAGATTAAAAATATTTCAGCAGTTATAATAAGAGCTTATATTTATTATATAAAAAAAAAGAATAATATATAAGTCTTTACTGCTATAATAAATAATATTCAGAAAATCTTAATACTGAAGAAAAAAATTAATTTTTATATAAAACTACCAGAACAGTACCAGGATTTCTTATACTTATTTAAACAGGACTAAGCAGAAAAGCTATCTCTTTATTAAAAAAAAAAAATAGATTATAAAATTAAATTTATATAATAAAATAAGTAAGAACTGTCTATTTTCTGGAGACTATTATATAATATAACTTAGAAAGAGCTAGTTATATTATAAAAAACTCTTACAGATCTATTTAATAAAAATTTTATTTAAATAAGCTACTCTTTAGCAGCTGCTTCTATCTTCTTTATATAAAAACTAGAAGAAGAGCTATAATTCTGTATTAATTACTGAGCTCTGAATATAATTATAAAAAAGAATAAATATCTTCTTTTTTTAATCCAGAAAACTCTTATATAGATTAGTAAGATAAAATAATTTATTAAATTTAATATATTAGCTATCTTTTATAAGATTTAAATTATAAAGAGATAAGAATAGATAATAGTTTTTTATATAAAATATAGACTCTATAAATAGCTAGTAATTTTTTTTAATCTAGTAAATATTTTAAGTACCTTCCAGAAGTATATTAATTAGACTTTATAAAAATATTTTAATAAATTCTGCTTTATTTATATTAATAATATTTTTATTTTTACTGACAGCTTTATTATATAATATAGAGAGTATATATAAAAAATATTTACTAAATTATAAAAAGCAGGCCTATATTTTAATATATTAAAATATAAGTTTAAATATTAAGAGATAAAGTATCTGGAATATATTATATAAGTAGGTAAAGGAATAGTAATAAATTCTAAAAAGATTTAAGTAATTCAGAAATAAAAGACTTCTTAAATAATAAAAAAAATATAAAGATTTTTAAGCTTTATTAATTTTTATTAAAAATTTATCTAAAACTTCTCTAATATTATATAACTACTTATTAAGTTAACTAAAAAGAATAAGATATTTAACTGGATATAAGATTATTAATTAAATTTTAATAAGCTGAAATCCTTCTTTACTACAGAACTAGTACTGGTAATATTTAATTTCTCTTATATAATTATAATAGAAATAGACTTCTCCGGATATATTATTAAAAGAGTATTCTTTTAATTTAATAATAAAAAGATATTACAGCTGTATATATATTTTTTAAAAAAAAATTTATTTATTAAATATAATTATAAGATTTATAATAAGAAGTTACTAATAATTATATAATATTTTAAGAAATAGAGTACAGAATTATACTTTATATAAGAAAGATTTAAAATTATTACTAATTATAAAAATCTTAAATACTTCTTTAAATCTAGAAGATTTATAGAGAGATATATATAATAGTACTTTCTCTTAAACTAATATAATTTCCAGCTTTAATATCAGAAAGAATAAGATAATAAAAAAACTAATATTCTTTTTTAATATAAATAAGATCTTTTATTTTTAGAAGAGAATTCTTAAATTACTAATTATATAATCTAGTTATTCTAGTAACTAGAAAACAGTTATTATATAACTGTATTTTTAATTATAACTGGAGTATATTTAATTATATTTTTTAAATATTTTCTAGCTATAAACTACAAAGAGGAGTAGAAGATAGAATTATATAATAATTAAGATATATAGAAAAGAGCCCGAGCCTAAAATAAGATTTATCAGAAAGTTATCTAATATTTTAAAATAAAAGAATAATAATTTTCTCTATATTTAAATCTGAAAGTATTAGTATCAGAATATTATATTAAAGACAGATTTCTATTTTTCTATTAATAAAAATAGGTTTCTGACAGTAAATCTTTTTATATAAGTATTATTTAAGCAGTTTATAACTTTTTTATAGCTGGCTACCCCGGCAAAAAATAAATAATAGTACTAATAATTAAGAAATTTTTCTAGCTAAATCTAGAACAGGATATATAATATTTTATATATAATTATAATATATATAAAAAAATAAAAATTTAAAAAAAATAAAAATAAAATCTATTAAAATCGTTTCTGATTTTAAATTAATTATAATAAAAAGTTTTTATAGATTTTATTACTAATTTATCTTTATTAAATAATTATATAATAGTACTAGTAATTATAAACAGGCTTATAAAAAAAGTAATTTTTAAAATAATAGGCTTTACTACAGTAAAGAAGACAGTTTAAGCTCTAGTATAAACTCTAATAAAATAATACAGATTTTTAAGAATTATTATATTTAATAGAGGAATACAGTTTATAAGTAAAGTATAGATTATAGTCTGCTGACTGGTCTCTATATAAAGATTACTCTTAACAGTTTATTATCTACAGATTAATAGTTAAATAGAAAGAGTAAATAGTACTTTTAAAACTTATATTCAAGTCTATATCTATTATAACTAGTTAAATTAGAAGAAACTTCTCTTTTTTATTAAATTAGCTTTAAATAATTATATAATAATTACTATAAAAATAAACCTCTTTTTTCTAATCTATAGATTTTATCTTTTTTTTTTAATTTTAAGAAAGACTGAGAGTCTCTTACAGAGTATCTAATAAAAAGTTTAATCTAATAGAATAAAATTATTATATAAATTATTTCTAAAATAATAAAATAAATTTAAATTTTAATTATTTATTTTTAATAATAAACTAAAAAATAAATAAATAAGAAATAGAGTACAGCTTCTGAATATTAAAAAAATAATAAAATATAGCTGAAACTGCAGAATATCTATATAAACTGTTTAAGCCGGAAGCTAGACTAGAAAAATATAAAATATATAGTTTAGAAATTAATAAATTTATATATTATATAATTTAATATATTTTTTAGAATATATTTTATTTTTTATATAAATCTTTTCTATTTTATAATAATAGATCTTTTTTTTTTATAAATAATAAATAATATTTAATTATCTATAATTCTAGTAAATAGCTAAAAAAAGTAGCTAGTTAAAAATATTATAAATAAATATTATATAAAAAAAGACTGAGACTAGCAGAGAAAATATAAAGTTAAATAAATAGATTATATTTATATAATAATTAAATATACTTTAGTTTTAGAGAAAACTATAGTACTAGACTACTAGTTATAAAAGACTATATTATACTAAGATTTAAAAAGAATTTTTAATTAGATAATATAGTAAACTTTTATTCTGAACTAATAACTAATTCTTATATAATTATTTAATTAATAAAATCCTGGATAGTATTATAGAAGGAAAGAGATAAGAATAAATTAGAAATAAATTATATTTTTTCTAGTAGATTATAACAGAGATATCTTAACCGGTATAATTTTTATTTATATAAAATATAAGTACTTCTAAAGTATCCGGCTATCTGTATAACCGGTCTGAAGTTAGTAAGAGGAGAATTTAAGTAACCAGTATAATAGATAATTTCTCTAGTAATAATAAAAAGACTATTTATATAATTTTATCAGCTAGTTTAAACTTATATAATATCAGTTCTGTATAATAAATTAGAATCTATAATTAATCTGTTCTACTGTTACTACAGATTTACTATAAATATTAAAATAAATAAAGAATTTATAGTAAGAAAAATATTAAATTTTTTTTTTTTTTAAAGATTAGCTGAGTTATTATATAAAGAAAAGATAGTCTTCTATTTAGATATTAGTATAGTATATAAAATAAAGACAGTAGTTTCTGAATAAAATAAGATAAAACTAAATATATATATAATCTCTATAATTAATTACTATATATACTATATAATTTAGAAGACTATATATAGTACTAGAGATACTAGATAAAGAGATAGTACTAAATTTATTACCAGAATTAAACTGGACTATATTTTCGCAATAATAATAATATAATTAGTTAAGATAGAAGAAAAAAAAGAGTCTCTAAAATAAATAATACCGAGCTGAGCTCTATTATTATATAATATATAACCCCGGTCTACTACAGTATAGATAACTAAGTAGGACCTATCCCTGTATAACAGTAATAATTTATCTCTACCGCCGGAGGGGGAACAGGAGGGTATTATTATAGGTCCAGGCAGGAAGCTTCTAGCTCTAAAGAAATAGCTTAGTTAATATCTTACTCTAATTTTATTTCTTATATAAAAGAGCAGTAAACTAACAGATAAAAAACCATCTCTCTAATAATATAAAGATTCCTTTTTTAATAATTCTTTCTTATTTATAGGCACTTCTGTCGATTGTACAAATCCAGAGGTTCCCCTTACAACAGAGACTAGTATCTCTTAGTATATATAAAAAGGATATATCTTTGATTCCAGAGTATACTCTGTCTACTGTAAATTACTTCAGATAAAAGGCCAGTATTTAAAGCAATAATCACCCTGTACAGGATAAACTTAGACAGTACAGAGATATCTCTTAATACTGTTTATAAAGATTCTTATCTATTTTAAGATATATAGTATTTTGATTCCGGATTTATTAATTCTTTTATTAACTTAGATTATAAAGTTTTGGTATAATTACAGTAATAATTTACTTATAAGTTAATTTATCTGTAATCTGCTGATTAGCTGTAAGTAAGGGTTATATACAGCTTTAATTAATTATATATCGTTTAGTACAGTATATAGATTATAAAATAATAAAGAGCGTGAGCTACATATATTACTACAGGTGGACCATTCTTTATATAGTGTTACGGGTCCAGGCAGAAAGCCCCTGGCCCTAGGGAATGGCTCGGCTAATGCCTTGCTCTGACTTTACTCCTTGTATAAAAGAGTAGTAAATTAATAGATAAAAGACCATCTTTTTAATAATATAAAGATTTCTTTTTTAATAATTTTTTCTTATTTATAAATACTTCTGTTAATTATATAAATCCAGAGATTCTTTTAATATTAGAAATTATTTCTTCTACTAAACTCTTACAGAGGTATTCTTAGAGAGAAAAATAATAATTAAAATAAATAATTATAAATATATATAAAACCTAGTAAATTAGATAATAAATTTATAAACTTAATTCTATAAATTTTATATAATCTAACCAGTTCCTGCTGTAGTACTACTAATCCTAGTCTACTATTTATAATACCCGGATTCTACTCTGTTTAATAAAGAAAATTTATATAAATACTATTTTTTTTTTATTAATTTTTATATAAAGTTTTTAATTAAAAGAAATATTTTTTTTTTTAAAAATATAAAAGTTTTATATATTTATAGCAGATTTAAAAAAAAAACTAGCTAATATTTTTTTTTTAGATTACTATATAATAAAAAAATAACTAATTTTTAATTCTTCCTGAGTTCTATAACCAGCTGGATTTTATATACTTTAATTCTAACTATAAAAAAAAAGCTTTTATATAAATTAATATAATAAAATAAAAAAAAAAAATCTTCTGTAAATTTTTAAATAAATTTAATCAGATTTTTATAAATATAAAAAATATATTATAAAATAATAAATAAAAAAAAATATTAATTAAAATAGTAATAAATCTAAACTTATTTAAAATAATAATAAAAATATCTTATATCTAATTATATAAGAGATACTATAAATAACTCTTAGAAATTAAATATAATATAAAATATCTGGCTTAAATTAAGAGAAAAATAAATTATATAATAATAATTCCTGTTCTATCTCTAAGTAAGAATAAAAAAAATCCTGATAATATAGATTAGAAAGTAACTACTAATTAGATAGTAGTATTCTTGTAAGGGGAACCTCTGGATTCGTGTAATCGACAGAAGTGCTTATAAACAAGAAGGAATCGTTGAAGAAGGAATCTTCATGTTATTAGGGAGGTGGTCTTTTTATCTGTTAGTTTACTGCTCTTTATACAAGGAGCGAAGTCGGAGCAAGATATTAACCGAGCTATTTCTTAGGGCCAGGGGCTTCCTGCCTGGACCCGTAACAATACCCCCTGTTCCCCCCGGCGGTAGGAGTAAATTATACCGTCGTACAGAGATAGATCCTACTTAGTTATCTATACTGTAGTAGACCAGGGTTATATATTATATAATAACAGAGCTCAGCTTAGTATTACTTATTTTAGAGATTTTTCTTCTTCTTCTATCTTATCTATTTTTATTATTATTATTATAAAATATAGCTTAGTTTAACTATAATAATAAGCTTGTTATTATCTTTTTATCTAGTATCTCTAGTACTGTATATAGTCTCCTAAGTTATATAATATATATAATAATTAATTATAAAGATTATAAATATACTTAATTTTACTTTATTTTATTCAGAAACTACTATTTTTATTTTATATATTATACTAATATCTAGATAAGAGACTATTTTTTCTTTATATAATAGCTCAGCTAACTTTTAAAAAAAAATTTAATATTTTTTTTATTATAAATTTTTTATCTATTTTAATATTTATAGTAAACCTGTAGTAATAATAGAATAGATTAGTTATAGATTCTAGTTTATTATACAGAACTGATATTATATAAATTTAAATAAATTAATAAAATTATATAAATAATCTTCTTATTACTACTAGAGAAATTATTTATTATACTAGTTATTTAAATTCTTCTGTTACTAACTTTAGACCAGTTATATAGATAACCGGATATTTTAAAAATATCTGTACTTTGTATAAATAGAAATTATACTAATTCAGATATTTCTATTATAGTCTGCTAGAAGAAATATAATTTATTTTTAATTTATTTTTATTTTTTCTTCTTATAAGGGGAACCTCTGGATTTATATAATCAACAGAAGTGCCTATAAACAAGAAGAAATCGTTAAAGAAGGAATCTTTATATTATTAGAAAGATAGCCTTTTATCTGTTAGTTTACTACTCTTTTATATAAAAAATAAAATTAGAGTAAGATATTAGCTGAGCTATTTCTTTAGAGTTAGGAGCTTCCTGTCTAAACCTGTAATAATACCTTCTATTCTTCCCCCGGCGGTAGAGGTAAATTATACTGTTGTACAGGAATAGGTTCTACTTAGTTATTTATATTATAATAGACCGGGGTTATATATTATATAATAATAGAACTTATTTTAATATTATTTATTTTAAAGATTTTTCTTCTTTTTCTATCCTAACTAGTTATATTATTATTATTATAAAAATATAGTCCAGTTTAATTCTGGTAATAAGTTTAGTACTGTCTCTTTATCTGATACTTCCAGTATTATATATAGTCTTCTAAATTATACAGTATATATAGTAATTAATTATAAGAGTTATATATATATTTAGTTTTATCTTATTTTATTCAGAAACTACTATTTTTATTCTATATATTATACTAATATTTAGATAGAAGACTATCTTCTTTTTATATAATAACTCAGCTAATTCTTAGAAAAGAAAAAAATTTAATATTTTTCTTATTATAAATTTCTTATTTATTTTAATATTTATAGTAAATCTGTAGTAATAGTAGAATAGATTAATTATAGGTTTTAGTTTATTATACAGAACTGATACTATATAGATTTAAATTAGTTAATAAAGCTATATAAATAGTCTTTTTATTACTACTAGAGGAATTATCTATTATACTGATTATTTAAATTCCTCTCTCACCAACTTCGGACCGGTTGTACAGATAGCCGGATACTTCGGAGATATTTATACTTTGTATAAATAGAAGTTATACTAATTAAGATATCTTTATTATAATTTATTAAAAAAGATATAATTTATTTCTAACTTATTCTTATCTTTCCCCCTTTATAATACTATCCAGGATTTTATTAATTAAGTAATTATATAAAGATTAGTTATTAGTTCAGGATAGAAGTTTATTATACTATTTAATTAAAAATCTTTTTTAAATCTTAGTATAATATAGTTTTTTATAATTAATAGTCTAATACTATAGTTTTTTCTAAAATTAAAATATATTTAATTATTATATAAATATAATCTATTTATTTAATTTTATATTTTCTCTGCTAGTCTTAGTTTTTTTTTATATAATATTTATTTATAATATTTTTAACTAGTTATTTTTCTTAGCTGTTTACCAGAATTATAGATAATTAAATATTATTTATTATTTATAAAAAAAAAAAATCTATTACTATAAGATAGAGAAGATTTATATAAAAAATAAAATATATTTTAAAGAATATATTAAATTATATAATATATAAATTTATTAGTTTTTAAATTATATATTTTATATTTTTCTAGTCTAGCTTCCAGCTTAGATAGTTTATATAAATATTCTATAGTTTTAGCTATATTTTATTATTTTTTTAATATTTAAAGATATTATTCTGTTTTTTATTTATTTATTTTTCAGTTTATTATTAAAAATAGATAATTAAGATTTAAGTTTATTTTATTATTTTAAAAATAATTTATATAATAATTTTACTCTATTAAATTAGATTTTTTATTAAATATTCTGTAAGAGACTCTCAGTTTTTTTTAAAATTAAAAAAAGAAAAATAAAATTTATAGATTAGAAAAAAAGAGCTTATTTTTATAATAATTATTATATAATTATTTAAAATTAATTCAGTAAAAGAAAGAAGTTTTTTTTAATTTAACTAATTATAATAAATATAGATTTAAATATAGATTTTAAAAATATTATTTATTTTTTCTATTTAACTGTCAGTTTATAAATAATAGATTATTAAAAGTAATCTTTATACAGGGGCCAGTCAGTAGACTGTAATTTATATTTTACTTATAAATTATATTTTTTTATTAAATATAATAGTTTTTAAAAATTTATATTATTTTATTAAAATTTATACTAAAGTTTAAGCTATCTTCTCTATTATAGTAAAATTTATTATTTTAAAAATTATTTTTTTTATAAATCTGTTTATAATTACTAGTACTATTATATAATTATTTAATAAAAATAAATCAGTAATAAAATCTATAAAAATTTTTTATTATAATTAATCTAGAATTAGAAAAAATTTTAGTAAATTTTATTTTTATTTTTTTTAAAATTTTATTCTTTTATATATATTATAGTTATATATAAAATATTATATATCTTATTCTAGATTTAGCTAGAAAAATTTTTTAATTACTAGTATTATTATCTGTTTCCTGCCGGAGTAGCTAGTTATAAAAAAGTTATAAACTATTTAAATAATATTTATATAAAAAGATTTATTATTAAAAATTTATTTTTATTAATAAAAAAATAGAAATCTATTTTTAATATAATATTTTAATACTAATATTTTTAGATTTAAATACAGAAAAAATTATTATTTTTTTATTTTAAAATATTAGACAGCTTTCTGATAGATCTTATTTTAGATTCAGATTTTTTTTTATATATTTTAATTATTATATAATTCTATTTTCTACTTTTTTTTATAGTTTATAGCTAGAAGATATTTAAAAAATATAATTAAATATATTCTAGTTATAATCAGGGATATAATTATATAATAACTATTTTCTAATTACTAGAGTAATTAGATTATATAACTAGTAATTTAAGAGTTCTCTTTTAAAAATAAGAAATCTTATTTATATTAAAAAAAAATATTAGTCTTTTTATTATCCTGTTCTTTCCGGTATTAAAACTGGAAGTTATATTAGCTTAAAAAAATATTATTATATATATTTTTCTATAAATCTTCTAGATTTAAAAAAATACTTAAGATTCTTATAGTTAGTAATAATTTTAAATTTTTTTTATATAGAATATAGTTCTGTACTCTATTTTTTAAAATATTATATAATTACTAGTAGCTTCTTATTATAAATCTTATAATTATATTTAATAAATAAATTCTTTTTTAAAAAATATATATATAGTTATAATATTTTTTTATTATTAAATTAAAAAAATACTTTTCTGATAATATATTCAGAAGAGTCTGTTTCTATTATAATTATATAAAAAAAGTTAAATATTACCAGTACTAATTCTATAATAAAAAAAGATTTTAACTTATTAAAGTTTAACTAGCAGTCTTATATTTAATTAAATATCTTATTTTTTTCAGTTAACTTAGTAAGTAATTATATAATATTAAAAAAGTTTTAAATAAACTTTCAGTAGAAATTAGTAAAATTTAAAAATTTTTATATTTTTTTTACTATCTAAAAAGTCTTTTATTTTTAAATTATTTAAATCTTTTTAGAATTTATTACTATTTTTTTATCTGTTTATATAATATATTCTAGATACTTTATTTTTTAATATTTAAACTTATATTTTAATATATTAAGATATAAGTCTGCTTTTTATAATTTAGTAAATATTTTTTATATATACTCTCTATATTATATAATAAAACTGTTAGTAAAGATAAGAATATTATTAATATAAATAAAACAGAATTTATTAAAATATTCTTATAAAATCTAATTAATATACTTCTAGAAGATACTTAGAATATTTACTAAATTAAAAAAAATTACCAGTTATTTATAGAATTTATATTTTATATAAAAAACTATTATCTATTCTTATTTTTTTATAATTTAAATCTTATAAAAGATAGCTGATATATTAAGTTTAGTAAATTATTTTATTTTATTAATCTGTATAAAAGTCTTCTAGATTAAAAGAAAAAAATATTTATTTTTTTTTATAATTATATTTAGAGCTTAATAATTAATATAGAATTATAATCTTTCTTCTAATTTTTATATAAAGAAAATAAGAGCAGCTATTAAGAAGTAGTTTATTTAAATAAAATTCTTATTAAGTAGATTTATAAAAGTTTTTTATAATATAACTAGCTCTTTTTAAATTATATTATATAATAGTTTTTAGAAGATAGATAATTCTTATTTATTTTATTATATAAGTTTAATTTTATAATCTATTTTTTTTTTAGTAAGAAGATAGCTTCTCTGCTTAATTCTATTTAAATAAATATAAAAAATCCTGGTACTGTTCTAGTAATTTTATATAAAAATTAATTTTTTTTTTAATATTAAGATTTTTTAAATATTATTTATTATAGTAGTAAAAACTTATATATTATTTTTTTTTTTTATATAATAAATATAAGCTTCTATTATAATTACTAAAATATTTTTAATTTTTAAATTTAAAAAAATTTATTTTTTTTTATTTTATATTCTAGCTTCTATTATATAAAAATATAATTTTTCTTATTTTAATTTAAAATAAGTATTATTATAGTAGAGCCAGAGAAGTTCTAGAATCAGATTATAATTTAAATAATTTTTAAAAATATAAAAAAATATCTATTTTTTTAAATATATTTTTATATTAAGTTTTATTTATATAATATAAATAATCTGTACTTCTTCTCTAATTACTTCTCTTACCGGCTTCAGCAGTATAAGTATTTTCTAGAATTAATATTATTATATAAAATATTTACTAATTATACTATAGATTATATAACTATTATTAATAAATATTTTTATTAAAATAGAATAATTAAGTAATAAATTAACTATAAAAGATCAGAAATTTATATATAAATTTTTAAAATTTTATTAAAAATTAAATAAATATTTTTTAATTATCCGGGACTTTTATATATATTTTTATATAAAAATATCTAGTTTTCTAATTTTATTCTAGATTTATTTATAGTATAGTTTTTATAATTATTTTTTTTTTCAGTTCTAGTAGTTACTATTATAATTATATAAAATCTAGCTGCTGGAAGTAGAGTATAATTCTAGATAAAATATCTGTTTTTACTATATTAAATATAAATACTCTTCTATTTATATATTTATAATTTATTAAAAAAGATTTATTTTATTCTTCTTTTCTTATTAGTTTTCTTTATCTTTATATAAAAGATTACTATCTGAGCCTGGAATACTATTATCTGGCTAGTAGTTACTTTTTAATCTATATTATCAGGATTTTTTTTATTCTTACTTAGAGATAGAATAGAGACTATTATTATATAATTTATTTTTTTTTAATTAAAATAAATATTTTATATTATATTTAATCTCCAGAAGTTATTTATAGTATTTTTTATATAATTAAATATAAGATACTTCTATTATTACTTTAAATAAATTTAGGTTTATTACTATTTTAACTAATATTTTTTTTTATTTATTATTTTATAGTATATTTTTTATATTTATAAAAATTTAATTAAATTTATTTAAAAATTTACAGAGAATTTTCTTTTCTTATTTTATTATATTAATTTATATAAGAACTTTTTTTTTATAATTAGAATCAGAATATATAAGATTTAATTAATTATAAAATTCAGAAAGAATTAAAAATTAGTTATTTTTTTATTATATAATAATCTAAAAAAAAAAATATTAATTAATTTTTTTTCTAAATCTGCTGTAGATATATAAAACTTTTATATTTTTAAAAAAAAAGATATTTCTCTTAATCAGAAACTTTATATAAAGATTAATAAAAAAAAATAATATTTATATAAATCTTCTCTATTAAATAGAATAGAATCTGGATATTATAAATAGTAGATTAGGGTTAGTAGTACTGTAGTAGAAACTGGTTAAATTATATAAAATTTATAAAATTAAACTTATAAATTTATTATCTAATTTACTAGTTTTTATATATATTTATAATTATTTATTTTAATTATTATATAATTTCTGTTTTTTTTTTTCTGAGAATATCTCTGTAAAAGTTTAATAAAAAAAATAATTTTTAATATAAAAGAAATCTTTAGATTTATATAATTAATAGAAGTATTTATAAATAAAAAAAAATTATTAAAAAAAAAATCTTTATATTATTAAAAAAATAGTCTTTTATCTGTTAATTTACTGCTCTTTTGTATAAGGAATAAAGTCGGAGCGAGGTGTTAGCCGAGCCATTCCTTTAGGGCCAGGAGCTTCCCGCCTGGACCCGTAACATAATTATATCTAATTTTTATAAGTTTTTATTATATCAAGCTGTAAGATAGAAGGAATTATAAACTAATTAGATCTTTAGATTAAATAGACTGAAAGATAATCTGGTCAGATACTGATTATTATCAGAATAGATAATATTATAGAGTTCAGAGCTTTAAGACTATAGATATCTTATCAAGAAATTAAGCTTGAATTTATTAAAACTGAGATACCTGCTCAGAATAGCGTTGCAGAGAGATATAATCAAGTTATCTTAAAGATTATGAGGGCTTTACTGATTGATTTATATATTAGTAGAGTATATTAGAGTTATACTATTAATTGTAAGGGGAACCTCTGGATTTATATAATCGACAGAAGTGTCTATAAATAAGAAGAAATTATTAAAGAAGGAATCTTTATATTATTAGAAAGATAGTCTTATATCTATTAGTTTACTGTTCTTTTATATAAAAAATAAAGTTAGAGTAAGATATTAGCTAAACTATTCTTTAAGATTAGAGATTTTCTATCTAGATCTATAATAATATCTTCTGTTTCCCCCCAGCTGTAGAAATAAATTATACTGTTATATAAAGATAGATCTTACTTAATTATTTATACTGTAGTAGTCCGGGGTTATATATTATATAATAATAGAATCTAGTTTAATATTATTTATTTTAGAGACTTTTCTTCTTCTTCTATATTATTTATTCTTATTATTATTATTATTAAATATAATCTAGTTTAATTATAATAATAAACTTATTATTATTTTTTTATTTAGTATTTTTAATATTATATATAATCTCTTAAATTATATAGTATATATAATAATTAATTATAGAGATTATAGATATATTTAATTTTATTTTATTTTATTTAAAAACTACTATTTTTATTCTATATATTATACTAATATTTAAATAAAAAACTATTTTTTTTTATATAATAACTCAGCTAATTCTTAAAAAAAAAATTAATATTTTTTTACTATAAGTTTTTTATCTATATTAATATTTATAATAAATCTATAATAATAGTAGAATAGATTAATTATAAGTTCTAGTTTATTATATAGAGCTGATACTATACAGATTTAAATAAATTAATAAATTTATATAAATAATCTTCTTATTACTACCAGAGAAATTACTTATTATACTAGTTATTTAAATTCTTCTATTACTAACTTTGGACCAGTTATATAAATAACCAGATATTTTAAAAATATCTGTATTTTATATAAATAAAAATTATATTAATTAAAATATCTTTATTATAATCTACTAGAAAAAATATAATTTATTTCTAATTTATTTTTATCTTTTCCCTTCTATAATATTATTTAAGATCTTATTAATTAGATAATTATATAAAAATTAGTTATTAATTTATAATAGAAGTTTATTATATTTTCTAATTAAAAATCTTTTTTAAATTTTAATATAATATAATTTTTTATAACTAGTAGTCCAGTACTATAATTTTCTTTAAAATTAAAATATATTTAGTTATTATATAAGTATAATCTATTTATTTAATTTTATATTTCTTCT
The DNA here is from genome assembly GCA_003184645.1 of Aspergillus ellipticus CBS 707.79. Taxonomy (NCBI): domain Eukaryota; kingdom Fungi; phylum Ascomycota; class Eurotiomycetes; order Eurotiales; family Aspergillaceae; genus Aspergillus; species Aspergillus ellipticus. The sequence goes on from KZ826141.1 coordinate 22,537, forward strand.
ACCAGCTTTAGTCTTTTTTTATATAATATTTATTTATAATATTTTTAACTAGCTATTTTTTTTAACTATTTACTAGAATTACAGATAATTAAATATTATTTATTATTTATAAAAAAAAGAAATCTGTTACTATAAAATAGAGAAAATTTATATAAAAAATAAAATATATTTTAAAAAAAATATTAAATTATATAGTATATAAGTCTATTAATTTCTAAACTATATATTTTATATTTTTCTAATCTAATTTCCAGCTTAAATAATTTATACAGATATTCTGCAGCTTTAATTATATTTTATTATTTTTTTAATATTTAGAAACTATATTTTATTTTTTATTTATTTATTTTTCAGCTTATTATTAGAAATAGATAATTAAGATTTAAATTTATTTTATTATTTTAAAAATAATTTATATAATAGTTTTATTCTACTAAATTAGATTTTTTATTAAATATTCTATAAAAGACTCTCAATCTTTTTTAAAATTAAAAAAAAAGATAAAATCTATAAATTAGAAAAAAAAGACTTATTCTAATAATAATTATTATATAATTATTTAGAATTAATTTAATAAAAAAAATTTTTTTTTAATTAGACTGATTATAATAAATATAAATTTAAATATAAGCTTTAAAAATATTATTTACTTTTTTTATTTAACTGTTAGTCTATAAATAATAAATTATTAAAATAATCTTTATATAAAAGCTAGTCAGTAGACTATAATTTATATTTTACTTATAAATTATATTTTTTTATTAGATATAATAGTTTTTAAAAATCTGTATTATCTAACTGAAATTTATACTAGAGTTTAAGCTGTCTTCTTTATTATAATAGAGTCTATTATCTTAAAAATTATATTTTTTATAAATTTATTTATAATTACTAGTACTATTATATAATTATTTAATAAAAGTAGATTAATAATAAAATTTATAAAAACTTCTTATTATAATTAGTCTAGAATTAGAAAAGATTTTAGTAGATTTTATTTTTATTTTTTTTAAATTTTTATTTTTCTGTATATATTATAATTATATATAAAATATTATATATCCTGTTTTAGATTTAGTTAGAAGAATTTCTTAATTACTAGTATTATTATCTATTCTCTATCAGAATAGCTAGTTATAGAAGAATTATAAACTACTTAAATAATATTTATATAAAAAGATTTACTATCAGAAACTTATTTTTATTAATAAAAATATAAGAATTTATTTTTAATATAGTATTCTGATACTGATACTTTCAGATTTAAATATAAAAGAAATTATTATTTTTTTATTTTAAAATATTATACAGCTTTTTAATAGATTTTATTTTAAATTTAGATTTTTTTTTATATATTTTAATTATTATATAATTCTATCTCCTGCTTCTCTTTATAACTTATATCTAGAAAATATTTAATAGATTTTATTAAATATATTCTAGTTATAATCAGAGATATAGCTGTATAGCAGCTATTCTCTAATTAGAGTGGATTAACCTGACTATTATATCTTAACCTTAACCTGGCCATAATCTGGCAGTCAGATTAAGATATAAAAAATTTTTGACTGTACAGTTATAATCAGGTTAAGATATAACTATTACTTTAACTGTTTATATCTGCTAGTCAGAAAGATCAGATATAGCAGATAGATTAATAATTATAGATTAATTAATAATATATATATTTTTATTATATAGATAATATATAAAATATAATATATTTTTAATTATAATATAGTAATATTCTCTAGATTTAGTTTCTTTATTTAATCTATTTAATCTGCTTAATCTATTTAATCTGCTTAATCTATTTAATCTATTTAATCTATTTAATCTATTTAATCTATTTAATCTATTTAATCTATTTAATCTATTTAATCTATTTAATCTATTTAAT
>KZ826142.1:13776-24423 GCA_003184645.1 Aspergillus ellipticus CBS 707.79
TTTTTTTTTTTTTTTTTTTTTTTTTCTCTCTCTCGTGTGGCTTTCGGTAGTGGTACATGATTTACATATGCACATCACATGCACATGCACTTGATTGACGAGGTTGTGTGTCTAGTACTAGGTTGATTGATCTATATTATCTGCAACTACCTACCTGTCTATACCTTCTACTATACTTGACCTTGAACCTTCAACTGAACTTCCGACCTACTTATTCCACAACCCACCTCACCCACAAAACAACCAACCTCAAGAACAAATCTACAAATCAACCATCACAATGTCACCACCCTCGCAACGCCCCCGCCCCCCAACCCTCCTCACCACCTCCGCCTCCACCTCTCCCTCCGCCGCCTCCTTCTCGCAGGACATCTCCCGCGCCATCCTCTCCGCCGCCACTCAGACCCCCAAGTCCGTCGTCGCCCTCCCCGATCGTGCCACCCGCGAGTCCGCCCCCCTCGAGTGGGAGTTCCCGCTGCCTCCCCCGCCGCCCCCGTCCCCCGTTGAGACCAGGGGGCATGCCCGGGGGTTCTGGTAGATCTGTGTCTGTATCTACTGCCGTGGATCTGGTGGTTAGGGATGGGGCTGGTTAGGTGCGGTATGCTGCAGACATATACATACATGTATACATACCTGCCGACCATGCATGCATGAATGGCTTGGTTAATAGGCTGTCTATCTGGCAGTCTTGCCTCTACCTACCTACCTACCTATCTACCAGTTATTCCCACCCACCGAACCCGCCCGATTTCGCCCTGAAAATTGTCCATCAGGCTTGCTGGCTTTGTGGCTTGCGTGGTCGCATATTCTTCTCTGATTTTCGCTTTGATTATTGCTCGGACTTAGCGTTGGATTGGGTCTGGTTGCATTTTCTTGCTCTTGTGCTGTGCTTTGTCGAGCTTGCATGCATGCTAGGGATACTAGTAGGGAGTTTACGGTTCTTTTTATTTATTATTGTTGTTGTTGTTGTTGTTGTTGTTGTTGTTGTTGTTGAGTTGCTGGGTTGGGTTGGACTGAGCTGAGTGAGTGAATTAAGACGAGATTGGTCGAGCAGATTTGAGATGGTTTGGTCTTTTTGTGTATAGTAAAATTGATTTATAACTGGATCTACTGCTGAATCTACTGCTGAATCTACTTGCAATCTAGTTACAGTCTATAGCTATGACTCCTCTTGGCCGATCAAACTAGATATAGTATTTTTTTTTTTTTCTCATTGTAGCTATATGTGCTTATTTATGGAGTACTCCGCTACTTGGATCCGGATACGCTACTACTCGAGTAAACAACCGGGTTATTCCCGATACTACACAGTACTATCTGTATGCCATGCTTAGTGTAGTGATCTGCTTGCTCGTACTTTTTCCAACAAACCGGATCACCAACCATCCAGAGCACATCACATCACATGCAGGGCCGTTCTTGCAGCCCGCCGAGATCGCATGACGCCATGGCGCGGTCATGGGCAAACCGAACCGGTCGGGTTCGCGGGGATCGACGGAGCAGCCCACAAAGTTTACTGAGTCGTAGATCCGGCCAGAGTACTATAGACAGAGACAGACACACTCCCTGACTGTCAGGGTGAAGCCGGCCCGAGAGGCGCGACATGTGTCTGGCGCTGCGGACCTCGGTCGGGGCATCGGATGCGCGCGCTCACGTGATGTGGGTTGGGTAGCGGTGGACGGTACTGGGCTGGACTGGACTGGACCGGGCCGGACGGTACTGCTGAGCTGATCGCGCATCCGTGTGCTTGTATTTGGTGGTTGGAGAGTATCCTGTCGCACACTTTCCCGTAGAATATCCCCGACTGACTAAGACGGGGAGTAAGGCCGGAGGGGGAAACAGCAGCTCACAGCTCCAGATCCGACTCGTGGTCATGGCCGTGGGCGTGCTCGTGTCCCCCGAACTGCGAGTACAGACCCTCCAGCTCGGCCATGGCATTCGCATCGCCTTGCAACGCCAGCTCATTCAACCGGTTCAGCCCCGCCAATTGCTCATCCGTGCGGGCCCAGCCGCGCAACCGATGCTCCAGATTCTGCGCCCGTCTGGTGCTGAGCGAGGTCCGCACGGAATCCGTCTCGCCTTTTGCGCGTTTGACGTTCGCTAGCCGGTCCAGGAACCGGGCTTGGTTGGTCTGCGGGGTCGACTTGCGGACGACCCCTGTGGTGGCGGTGTCGGCGAAGTCGGAGGTCTCCGGGTAGACGTTGGAGGAGGAGCTGGAAATGAGGTTGGCTTTGCGACCGAGGATTTTCACGCTGTTGGCGGCGAGTAGGTCGTAGTTGATGCCGCGGTGGAGCGGGGTGATGGGGTGGGTTTCATTGTTGGGGTCATGGTCATGGTCATGGTCGTGGGTGTGGTCGGGGTCGGTGTCGGGGCGGGAGAAGAGCAGCTCGGTACCGATTTGGTCTGCCCAGCTGCCGCTGAAGATTTGGTTCTGGTACGCGATAATTGGGTTCGGGGTGTGGAGGGCGAGGATTTGCACGCCGTCGCTGGTGGGGTTGGCGCTGGCTTCGGTGCTGGAGAGGGCGGCGTCGGGTTCGTCGTGGAGGGAGGGCGTGGATGCTGTGGTGTTGGTAGAGGAAGGATCTTGACGGCGACGAGGTGGGCGGATGGGACCGTGCAGGGAGGTCAGATCGAGGGTGAGATAGACGGTCTGGGGGGAGGGGGGAGAGGTCAGTGATAGGTAGCGAGGACAGGGGTGCTGGGTGGACGGACCTCGGTGTCGGAGGGATGGTATTCATATTCGTATTCGGAGTCCGGGTCGTCCGGGTGGGAGTCGGCCAGCATGGCTGGGTCCAGCATCAAGGGGGGCGGCAGGGCCATGGTTGTGGTGGTGGTGAGGGTATTGAATAATAATGAGGGAGAGTCGGTGACGGCAGGCAAGGCAGAATCGCAGAATCCGACGGGCTGCAGAAAGAAAGCATCCAAGCGCGGCCGCGAATTGGCTGACGGATCGACGAATCCGCGGGACCCGGCGATCCGGCCTTGGCGGTGAACCCACCGGGACCCTGACTGTTGACTGTTGCCAGTACTTACCACACACAGTACAGCTACTGGTAGTGAATGGCCGGGCCCAGCTCGGAGCACGGCAGTTCGTGTGCAGTACGGAGGACACTGGCTGGCCCGCCCGTGTCAGGCATCCGCTGCGTTGGCTCGCGACCCTGAGATCCATCCGTGGATTCTCTCCTCTGCGTCCCCATCCCCATCCCCATCCCCATCCCCATCCCCATCCCATCCACCGTCCCATCGCCATCCCATCCCTCCCTGCGCCGTCCCTCATTGCCGCGCCCTCCTCGGCCCTCCCTCTCCTGAGGATCGGCCGCATGACTTCATCGCCCTCTGCCCTCATTCCTGCTCGTTTACCTCTTCCGTCGCTGCCATTCCAGCCGCCCTCCAACCGGCTCTCCTCCCTCCCATCCTCGCCCTCCCTCTGACCCCGGCCCGACCAGTGAGTCCAATCCCTCTCCAATGTTGTCCAGCCTCGTGTTTTCGTCTTCCCTCTTCTGTCCGTCGGTGCCGTCTTCCGTTCCCCTGCCCGGGTGCCCCCTCTGGTCGACGATCCGGCAGCCTGCGGAAGCCAGCAAGGGCGCCCAGCTGCTGCATCCGTCACCTTCCATCCCCCATCATCCATTATCTAAGCCGCTTCCGCGCTTCCCGGGCTGCTGCTTCGCTGGGCTCGGCAACTCTGCGGCGGCTTCCCTGTTGTTCTCAGCCCTAAGCCCGTCATCCGACGCGCTGATTGCCCGGATGCTGCCCTGCGCTGCGTTGCTCGCTGCTTGTCGGCCCTACCGCGCTGCCAATCCTACCGCGTTCTGTCCCCTCCCCTCCCCATCGTGCTGTTCTCGACCTTCCGGCTGACTGACAATGTCATCGCGCCTGCCGTCTGTTGCTGCTTCTAGTGTCCCCTTTGCTGCCTTTGCTTCCGGGCTTAAATGCCCGGCCCGGCTGCTTGTTTTTTTCATCGCTGCTGCTGCTGTTGCTATTGCCCCTCTTCTGCCACTCGTCGCCCGTCGGGTCTGATGCCTCTCGCTCTCCTGCAAATCCCCCCGCGGAGTCCGCCCTGACCGCTCTTGTTGCTTCTGCTCCCACCCCGGCTGCCCCGATCGGGAAACTGGTCACCACCACCACCACCACCCCCTCTGAGGTCGGGTTGGCGCAATTCTCGCCGTCGCGCTCCAATTCCTCCGATCTCGCCGCCCCCGGCTTCGGTCAGCAGATGGTTTGCGCCACGAGAGCCGCCATTGTTACGCTCTCCTCCTTGATCGCATATGTGCTGGTCAACAGCCTCGCCCGCGCGGTGAACCCCAAGGCCTTTATCTGGTACGAGGAGGATCGCGACGAGCGGCGCTGGATTAACTCGTCGCCCTCGTGGGTGGATCGCAAGGCCTGTCGGTGGCTAGGCCTATGCGGGACCGCCCACTTCCGCCTGGTGCGGCCCCGCTATGGCCAGCGCAAGTCCACTCTAGAACGCCTGTCGGCCGACGAGGAAGACGAGCGGTACGCCACCTGGCGCGATGCTCAGTTTAACGACACCCTCGACTCCGAATCCATCTGGGACGAAGCCGAACGCTCGCGCCGGCAAATCCCTCAGTATGTGTTCCATTACGCGCCGCTGGTCCACCTGTCCTCCCACGAGCAATTCTGGCCCGGCGACATCGCGGAGCACTTGTATCATGTCACTCCGATGCTGAACTATACCCCCATTCAGTCGCAGATCGAGCACCCCACTCTGCACGATCTCGACCAGCTGAACCAGTTCCAGGAGGGCAACAACGTGTTCCTGACCAGCAACGACAACGTGGAAGATCGCCCGCCGTGGATGGAGGGGGAGAAGAATATCCCGGATGATCCTGATGATGTGCTGGAGCAGTCCTGGTCGGACTGGGACGGTCGTGTGGATGGGCCCATCCCTGAAGACACCCCCGAGGAACGCGCCAAGTGGTACGACTCGGGCTCTCCCTTGGAGGACACGGACAACTGGTCCCCGGAGGACCTGGGGCACCTCAGCCCGGAGGACCTCGACGACGAAGCGGTCCGGGACGAGCTACGCAAACGATTCGGGGGCGAGCCGATTCACGTCGAGAAGACCGGCGGGCGCAGTAATGCGCCGGCGGTGTTGGTGGTGATGGACAAGGGGCACGGCATCGTGGACGCCTTCTGGTTCTATTTCTACAGCTTCAACCTGGGGAACGTGGTGCTGAACGTGCGGTTCGGGAACCATGTGGGCGACTGGGAGCATTGTCTCGTGCGATTTCACAACGGCCGGCCCAAGGCGCTCTTCTTCAGCGCGCACTCGGCGGGAGAAGCGTACAGCTACGAAGCGGTCGAGAAGATCGGTCAGCGGGTGAGTCTTTCAGCTCCCCCAACGAGGCATTTCTTTCGTACTGACAGCCCCAGCCGGTGATCTATTCCGCCATGGGCACCCACGCCATGTATGCCACCCCGGGCGTGCACGCCTACATCCTGCCCTGGGGGCTGCTGCATGATCAGACCGACCGGGGGCCGCTGTGGGATCCACTACTGAATGCACATGCCTACACGTACGACCACGACAGCGACACGCTTCGCGCATCCACGGCCACACCGAGCTCCCCCTCGGAGTGGTTCTACTTCAACGGCCACTGGGGCGACAAGTTCTATCCGCTGGGCGACCAGCGGCAGTACCGGTTCGCGGGACAGTACCACTATGTGAACGGACCCCTGGGGCCGCGGTTCAAGCACCTCAACCGGCGCAAGGTCTGCCAGCAGAGCGACGACAGCCCTTGCGTCATCAAAGACTACATCGGCGACCAGACCCGGCCGCAGCGCTGGACGGGCAGCGGACCGGAGCACGCCAGCGAGCAGGATCGATGATGGAGATGGGCTGGAGCATATCAGTACCGCACATTGCACCCACTGCACCGCTATTGTTAGTATTGTTACCCGTTATTGTTATGTTTGACCCGCGGGTCTGGTGTTATATCGAGTGGATATACCCCTGCGTTTGATTCCCCCCCCAACACATCGAGATGGCTAGACGAGAGCACGAGGACGAGAGACGAAGACCACCTACATATGACGATTGAGCGGCCCGGAGCCGAGGAGTTACGGCAGAAGCATTTATTGGATTGGAGTTAGCATTGAATAGATTTGTGTAGTTTGCCTGATACTTCCTTTCCCTCCTACTGAGGCACCCTCTCCCCGACATCCCTCCAGAAATCACATCTCTGCCCCCTGCCCCCCTCCCAGCTCTCCGCATCCACCAGCCGAAACGTATTGACAATCCCCGCGCCCACCCGCACCCAGTAGGACAGATTCGTGGTGACCACCTCATGCACCAGCTCCCCGCCCGTCGTATTGAAATCCATCTGCGCGGCCAACCCACCCCGGCCATACGGCGGCCAATCCAACCACCGCCCATCCCCCGTTTGGGGGACGGACGCATTCCCCATGCCCCCCATGGCCACCCCCACCGACACCACCGGACTATCCTGGATGATAAACGCCCCCCACACCTTCTGAAACGCCGTACTAAACGCCTTCCCCGGCCAGGCCGGCTCGTCCGCCGTGAAATACGCGTTCAGGTCCGCGCCGTGGTAGGCCGGTGTGACGGAGTACTGGTATTTCCAGGCCTGCTTACTACCTTCCAAACTAGAAGCATCCGCTTGCTTCTGGCTCGAAACGGAGTTACCACAGGAAGCAGTGGACGAAGAGGGGAAAGAGGAAAACGCCTCCGCCAGCCACTGCGCGGGACAATCGAAGGTGGTTTCCGCGAAGATGTCCAGCACGGTTTGTTGCAGACCAGTGGCCATTTCGGATTGGTTTAGGGCGGTGGGCGGCGTGGTGCCGAGGGTGTCGTAGCGGGGGGCGGTGTCGGAGGGGGTGGTGTGTGCGGTGTGGTAGATGGCGTGTAGGGTTGAGAGGTCGGTGGGAGTGAAGAGGGGGAAGGTTGTTGTGAGGTAGGTGGCGAATGAGGAGAGGGTGGTTATGTTGGGGTTGGTGAGGGGGACGCCGTCGTTGGCGTTGTTCTGGGGGGGATGTTAGTATATGGGATTGGGGTTACCGAATGGTCAAGCGTACTCCCACGAGGATGCGCTTCCCGCTGACTCTCCCCCGCGACAACTGCCGCGACGGCCGCTCCTCGATCAGCTCGCCGTCCACCACCGGCAGGAACCCAAACGTCCCGAACAGCCCGGATGTCGACACTGTCGCGCTGGCGTTCTGCAGCCGGGCACTGGGCGCCGCCACCAGGCAGTCGAACGTGCTGAGGCTTCCAGCATCTCCGCAGCCCGCCAGCTCGGCGAAGCGCCGGTAGTGCTGCTCCGGCACGCTGTCGTTGAAGTCGTAGCACGGCGGCGAGTAGGCGCTCGCGGCGATGATCTGATCCGTGAGTATTCACACTCGATCTTGTAGCAGGCGGGCAGACTAACATTGTTGAACAGGTTGAACTCCCGTCCCCCGTATGCCAGCGCATGCAGCATCACGGATCCAGCCCCCGACGACTCGCCGCCGATGGTGACCCGCGAAGGGTCGCCCCCGAACTTGGCGATGTGCTGCTGCACCCACTCCAGCGCGAACCGCTGGTCCAGCAGGCCCGCGTTGGTCGCGCCATACGCCTTGACCTCCGCCGACGACAGGAACCCGAACGCCCCCAGGCGGTACTGGATCTCCACGCCGATGAACCCGTTGTCGTTGGTGTTGATCATCGGGCTGGGGTCGTATTCCGCCCCGAACAGCCCGTATCCGCCGCCGTCTGCGAAGTCAGTCAGTCAGTCGGTCGGTATGCAGTCGATGTGTTGGTGTCCAAAACCACTTACGGATCCAGACCAGCACCGGCAAGTCCGTCGCGTTGGGCGGCGCGTACAGGTTCAGGTACAGACAGTCCTCGTCGCCCGGCCCCGAGTTGAAGCCGTACACATACGGCGTCTTGGCCGCCCCGGACTGCGGACACACCGGGGGCTGATCGACGGCCAGAGTCACCGCCGTGTTGTTCGGCAGCGGTGGCGCAGGGGCCTGCCACCGCCGCTTGCCCACCGGAGGGGCCGCATATCGGATGCTGCCTGGTCAGCCAGACCCCAGGTGTACGGTGGCACCGAGGTGGTCACTCACCTCTTCCAGGTGTTCAGCCCGTAGCTGCTGAGGTAGCCCTGGTAGGTCGCGTAGCCCAGATCGACTGTGGGCGGCGTGGCCAGGGAGGGCACCGCGCTGGCTGCGAGCAGCAGGCCTTGGGTGAGTCGCATGGTGGACGATGGAAATGACAGGGTCCCTGGATCGGGTTCCCGGTCGAAGAATGGATAATCGGGCTTGTTATAGTCCGAACCTGGACGGCCAGACGGGACGCCTACGGGCCTAATATCTTCTTCGGCCCGGCATTTGCGCGCACCGGTCACCATCAGGGGGCAAGAGTTTTGGCCCTGCTCCTGCTGCAGAGTGCAGCCAGCTCATTCCTGTATGGGTCAGCACCTAATGCGACTGCCTGGCGCCGGCGGAAATGCGGTGCCGGACACAACCCCAAGTGGAGCGACTCCATCGAGGCAATCTATTTGCGCGGCGGTGATTCGATCGCGGCGCAGCACGGCTCTCCGCACGTGGAAACACCAGCCCTAGCGTCGATTTCCAAGGCTTGACTGGACTGACAGCCTGATATCTGTGCCGGCCTTCGTTAGTACGGCTGCTGACGCTGTGCTAAACTGCTAGCACTGCTGCTGATGCTCTGCTAGTTGCTGAAGCCTGAAGGATTCTCGCTCAATTTCCGCAATCCTAGCGTGGGGGCGTTGTCTTATACTCCGTGTACCTCCGCGGTTCGCCCACTGTCTCTGATGCCACGGAGTACTCCGTAGAAGGCGACAGGACCGTTCGATGGTCAGGCCTGCAGGTCGCAGATGAGGAAGGAGTTCGACCCACCCGTCACATACAAAACACATGGACCGGCAGGGTCTGCTTCAGCATGCACTCGACTCCTGTCCACGATGAGTGCGGCGACGCAGTACTCGGCCGCGTATCTGGCGCAGTCGCGCGTCACCGAGGTCGTCGTGGGATACTCGGTGCCGATTCCCCTGGAGATCCTGACCACGGGGTGGCGGATCTGGATCAAGCTGCGGCCGTCGTCGAAGAACGGCTTGGCGTTTGATGACTATCTGATGCTCTGGGCCACGGTGGGTTGTTTTGGCAGATCTATGGTATGGGTATGGTGTATCTGACTCGTCTAGATCATCGGGGTAGCAGTCTGCGTCAGCGGATTGTGTTACGGTGGGATCAACCCTTCGCAGCCAGTCTTTGGCCTACAACTAACAACCCTACAGGTCCTCCATATGGCTTCGGACGACATGTCGAGGCCCTCCCGACCACCGAAGTCGAGAAATTCATGAGAGTAAGTACTCCTCGAACCAACTCCCCCCCCCCCCCCCTCAAGTACCCTCAACCCTAACAGAATTTACCAACCCAGGGCGACTACATATTCAGCCACTTCTACGACTTCGCCATCGCCAGCACCAAACTCTCCGTCCTCGCCCTATACCACCGCATCTTCATCACGCCCAAATTCCGCCTGATCGTGCTCGCCACCGTCGTCTGGGTGATCCTTTGGCTGATGACCATGGAGATCGTGCTGGGGCTCGAGTGCCGTCCCATCCAGAAATTCTGGTCGTCGGGCGTTGCCGGCACATGCTTTAATCTCGTGGCGTTCAGCTACTTCACCAATATCACGAACCTGCTCACGGATATCTGGATCTTTCTTCTCCCCGTGCCGGTTATTTTGAGGTTGCAGATCACGAGAGAGAAGAAGTTGGGCTTGAGCTTGTTGTTTTCGGTGGGGTTGGCGTGAGTTCTCCTCCTTTCTTTTTCTTTTTCTTTTTCTTTTTCTTTTCATCTCGATATATTGTGAAAAGAAAGACACTAATGGCGATGCAAACCAGAACATGCGCCATCTCCGCTGCCCGTCTCACCGTCGTCGTCACCCAGGGCTCAACGGACTATACATGTACCCCCCCCCCCCCTCTTTCCTTATTCCCCATATACACAACCCATACCCCCAAATTAACATCAAAACACAGGGGCCGGCGTCCCCCTCGGCATCCTCTCCGCCTGGGAACCCCTCGGCGGCATCCTCTGCGCCAACCTCCCGCTCATCTACAAATCGCTCGCCGCACTGTTCATCGGGCTAAAAACCACCCTGTATTCGCGCACCACGCGGAGTGGGGGGAATCACCACCATCCCCATTCCCATTCCCATAGTCATGGCCATACACATACACATACACAACCCACTCATCACACTAGGAGTAATACTGCTGCCGGGGATAGAGCAGCCATCCACCGTCCCAGCTGGATGCACCTAGATAACCGGTACCGGGCCGAGATGGAAGTTGAAGTTCACGCGTTGGGGAGTTTTGAGGATGCTCGTGGTCATGGTCATGATGGTGGTGAGGCGGAGGGGATGGAGATGGAGATGGGGTTTGTAGGTGTTGGTGGGGGGCCGAGGAAAGGGGGAGGGGGTGTGGGTGTGGGTGTGGGTGTGGGTGTGGGTGTGGGTGTGGGTGTAGCTAACTCGAAGAAAGCCGGAATCGGCGGGATTGTGGTCGAGAGGGTGTTTGAGCAAGAGGTTACTACGACCACTACCAGTGCTAGCAGTCGCCATAGTCAGGGGTTTGAGGGCGAGGGCGGGGGGGAGGG
>KZ826143.1:0-24153 GCA_003184645.1 Aspergillus ellipticus CBS 707.79
GGAGGGGGAGAGGAGGAGGGACATGGTGGAGAGGAGAGGGGCGGAGAATAGGGCTGTGAGGGGGATGGATGTGCCGGTGCGGGCCTCGAGTAGCTTCTGGAGACGGACGAGTAGAAGGGAGTTGCCGCCGACCTCGAAGAAGTTTGCGTCTGCGGAGAGAGGCACGCTGTCGGGGAGGACTTGGGTCCAGGCGTGGGCCATGGCTTGTTCCTGCTCGGTGAGTGGAGCGGTGTTGTGTGCTTCGATTGGGATTGCGGTCCCGGAGAGGGTGGATAGGGCCTGGCGGTCGAGTTTCCCGGAGGTGGTCTGCGGGAGTCGGCGGACGGCGATGAAGGACGAGGGACGCATGTAGCGTGGCACGGGGAGGGATTTGGATAGGCTGCTGATGAAGGGTGGGAGGGCGTCGGAGGAGATGTCGGGACGCAGCACCAGATAGGCGGCCAGGATGGCGTCGGCGTTGTCGCCCTTGACGCAGACCCCGGCAGACAGGATCTTGCCGTCGGATGCGGCCAGGATGGTCGTCTCGATCTCGTCGAGTTCTACGCGATTGCCGCGGATTTTGACCTGGGTGGAGCCCTCCATGCGGCCCAGGAAGACCATGGATCCGTCGGCGAGCAGGTAACCCCGATCACCCGTGCGGTAGAGCCGGTCCCAGCCATGCCGGACGTCGTCGTCCGTCGCGTGGGCGTTCTTGACGAACTTGCTCGCGGTCAGTCGGGGGTTGTTCAGGTATCCCTGGGCGACACCTCCGCCGCCAGTGCAGATCTCGCCCGGGACGCCCACCGGAACGGGCCTGCGCTGGTCGTCGAGGATGTGCACGGAGTAGTTGCTCAGGGGTCGGCCGCAGGGGATCACCTCCGTGGCCTCAGCAGCGCCCTCGCCGATGATCACACGCATGCTGGACGAAACGGTGACCTCGGTTGGGCCGTATCGGTTCCACACGCGGAGAGAGGGGATGTCTAGTCCCTTGAAGAGCGGACAAAGACTGGACAGGAATTTCTCGCCCCCACAGAAGGCATTCCTCCAGGTCACGCACCGTTTCAGATCCTCATTTCCGTAGATCAGGAGGTTGTGGTACTCGGACGAGGTCATCTGCGTATACGTGATCCCTTCGCTGGCCATCAGGCTGGCCAGCTGCTCAGGGTCGCGGCGGACTTCAGGGGGCACCATCACTAGGGTGCCTTGACCGGCAAGAGCTGCGTAGATGCAGTCGATGGAAGCATCGAAGGCGACACAGCTCTGATGCAGGACTGTCTCGTTTGCTAGTCCGACGTCCCGTCGCATGGACAGGATCTGGCAGGTCAGGTTGCCGTGGCTGACCACCACACCCTTGGGTTTTCCTGTGGACCCGCTGGTGTAGAGGATGTACGCGGTGGCCTTTGGCGTAGACTGGATGGAGAATGCTTCGCTCAGGGCAAGCTGGGACGTGTTGACGAGGGTTCTGTCCCCAGCAACGGAGTTCGCCAAGTCGGTGGTAGCATCGTGGTGCACAATGGCGCGGGCATCACAGTCCTGGGTGATGGTCCGCAGGCGCTCTTCGGGATGCTCCGTGTCGACGGGCACGTAGATGCAGCCCGCATAGTGGATGCCCAGGATGGCCACAATGGAGTCCAGACTCGGCTTGCACACGACCACCACCGGCTTTCCGGACATGTCGCCCAGCCGGTGAAGATCATTTGCCAATTGCTGCGCCCGATCTCGCAGCTGTCGATATGTCAGGAACTGGCCGTCTGCCTTGACGGCAATGGAGTCGGGCTGAGCCAGACAGTGTTGTTCGAAGAGGTGAGCCACTGTCGTTTCTTCCGGATAGACACGCTCCCCTCGACTGACGCTCAGCGCGTGGGAGATGCTCTTCTCCTCGAAGACCCCGATATTAGTGACCGGAATATTCGGGTTCGACGTAACAGACTCAAGGACCACCACCAGTGACGACATGATGAACTCCAGACTCTCCTTGGAGTACAGATACTCCTGCCCCTTCACCGCGAGCAGACAGTCGCCATCAACGAACTCCTCGACTTCGAACACAAGGTCAAGCCCAGTCCGAGCATCATCCATCCAGAGGTTCTCCGCCTTGCATTCGCCGAGCATGGCCGACTCCGTAGACCCCATCTTGTAGTTCAGCAGGATCTGGAACAGTGGGCTTTCGTACGGTGACTTCTTCACCGACAGCTCATCCAGCAGCGTCTGGTATGGGATGGCAGAGTGCCCCAGGGCCGTGCGCACCTGCTTCGTCGTCGTGGACAGCAGGTTCCGAAACGACTGGCCGGGTCGAGCGGTCCGGAACAGCAGGGGGATCATGTTGACGAACATGCCGATGACCTGCAGAGACTCTTTGTCTGATCGTCCCGCATCCGAAATCCCGATGCAGATGTCTTGTTGGCCCGATAGTCGGAACACCAGCTCCCGCAAGGCCGTGAGGTAGAGGAAGAACGAGGTCGTCCCGCCCACCTTATTGGCAACTTCTTTGATCTTCGACGTCAAGGGGATCCCCAGCTTGCGTTGCACAGTGTGGATCTGGTAGCTATCCAGGGGCTTTCGGGACGGGACCCGAGCAAAAGCGAAAAGCGGGATCGGGGGAGGGAGATTCGCAAGCTTGGTCTTCCAGAAGTCGAGGCTCTCGCGGAAGGCATCGTGTTGGATTGACTGCCGCTGCACGACAGCGTAGTCACGGTAGTTGGGAGCGGGCGGTAGGGGCTCTCCGGAGGAGTAGACAGACTGCAGGTCTTTGATGAAGATCTGTGCGCTGAAGCCGTCGAAGACGAGGTGGTGGAAGCCCAGGATCAGGAAGTGGATGCTGGGTGTCAGGGACAGGATGGCTACTTTCATTGTCTGGCCTTTCTGTAGGTCGTAGATGTGGTCCTTGATGGACATGTAAGATTCATCCACGACATCTGCAGTGTCAATGGACTGGATGCTGATCTCGATCTGGGATTCGGCCAGGATGCCCTGGTGAAGCTGTGGGGACTGCTGACTATCGAGGAAGAAAGCCGTCCGCAGCGACTCGTGCCGGTTGGCCACCGTCCGGAAGGCGTCTGCCATTTCCGCTGGCCGGAGCAGCCCGTTGACTGCATAGGACAGGGTGACGTTGAACGTCGTGGGGTCGGCCAGATACTCATGCAGGAACCAGATGCGCTCCTGAGCGTAGGAGGCTCGCTCCACGGCTTGGAAGGGCTGCAGCGGCACGCCCTCGCACTTCACAGCCCGCAGGCTAGGGGACAAGCTGTTGGGCGTCGAGGCGGATGTTGCACTGGACTGGCTGTCGTCGTCAGGAATGGCCTTGCAGTCCGAGGTCCCAGACATGGGGGTTGTGCTGCGGGTCATGCCCTGATCTGGTGTCTGCAAGTTTGCGCCGGCATCAGCACCAGCGTCTTGGATGTGGATGTGTGATGGCATTTTCGCGAGGTCTGGGGTCTCCAACAGCTGCCAGAGCTTGGAGGCAGATGCGTCGCTGATAGTAATAGGCTCGGATGCGAAAGGGGTGCCGGACATGGTAACAGATGATACAAAGGAAGATGTTCAAGATTGACGATATCTCTAGTAGGCTGATGCGTATAGGTTTGGTCGTCAGCAGACATGATATGATCGGCTAGCCTGTGGCATTGACTCATTCGCCGACTTACTCGGCCTTGCGGTCGAAGGATTCGGCGGGTTCTGGCCATACACTTTCCAACCATTCAATGGCATTTCTACGCGTGCTGCTGCTGCAGATGCAGAGTACTGCAAGTCTTTCTCTTATTCTCTTACAACAATATACATGCTCTTGCTTGATGCATGCTGCAGCATCATGGCGATCTGCATTCCACGCGGCGGTGATGGGATGGTTCTGGAAGCATCGATGATAGGGCCAAAGTCGCCGAATCCCGACTCGGCCGGGGTTCAACTGAGAAGAGCAGGATGTCTGGTTATTCTCAGCCTGAGTGGGTGATTCGGTTTAAGATGGGTCTCAGGGGCTCAGTGGCAATTGTCGACGGAGAATGTTGGTCGTGGAGTCGGAGGGATAGCATCGATATTGACCATTGGTCGAGAGCATTTGTTGGAGTGTCGGTTGGAGAATCATTATCCCAGGCTGGAGGGATTTCTGAAGGCTGTTTGTATTTATCTATGGAGGCGACGTAGCTATATCAGTGCTGTGGACTGTGTCACGCCACGCCACTATCCAGCTCGGTGTTGGGACAGGTCATCTCCAGCTTCTAAAGCAACAATGCTCCGACTAGCTAGGGGGTAAAACAATCAGGAAGCTAACGGGTAGAAGTTAGACGCAAGTTGGAATTAAGATTTTAAATGGGCAGACAGTGCGAAATGAATGAGGCCGAAAACTCTAGGGGAGACAGGGGGGGAGTCCCAACAACACATAACACAAATCTACATTCACTGGAAGCTTTCAACACAGATCAGTGATGAGTGTCTGGGAAGCAGTCAGAGACAGTCTGACAAACCGAATCACTCGACAACTCAATCTCAATCTCCAATTTTTATTTTCTTGCTGTATGACTGTTCTTACTTTCTAGGCTTTCTTTCTTTCTTTCTTTCTTTCTTTCTTTCTTATTTTAGTAATAATAGGACAGAGCTACTACTTAGCATCAACCTGCAGACAAAATAATACAACCTCACCCTCAAACTCAAACAAACCCAGCAGCCCTTATTCAGCATAATAAGCTCTAATTATATTCCTATAATACAACCTATTATAAGCAGCTGTCAGGTTAATTAACTCCATATAATGGCTGAATATATTATCAACCCCGTGTTATAGGCGAGCTGTTTCAGAAATTTCTTCAGAGTAAAACTAAGAAAATAAGCTAATAACCCCCCTTTGCTTTTTACTCTTGGGTAGTTATTTTCAACTCCTGGGTGTTTATTCACACGTGGTATATTTTTATTTATGTTCAGTATAGGAATCGGATGGTTGTATATATGTGCCGAAATATATAATGCCTGGGAACCCACCTATCTTCCCACAACATGAATATTCATGCATGGATAGTGATGATTACTATCTTCTCATTTTTATCCTTGGGGGGGGGAAAAAGCTCAGGTTATCTCAACAAAAGATCAACTTCTCCTTCACTCCGCTTCAATATTACAATCCCATTCCATCCCATCATCCAACACAAACTCTGATCAGGAATCCTAAAACAATAGAGTTTTCCTCGCCAAGAATTCTTCAACAACTCCTCTAAGAAAAAAAAAAAAAAAACAACATGTAAAAAGAATAGCTAGCAATTTCCCATAACAAAGTCTATCGTATAACTGATATCCCCAACCAAGCCACCCGCACCCCCAACAACCAACCACACCACCACCACAACTACTCCCTACACCCAAAAAGTAAAGTAACACAAACCCTCCCCTCCCCTCCCTCCCTAATTACAATATCCTTCCTCACAAATCACAACGTCCCATCCTATCCCGCCTGATCATCGTCATCTCATCTCATCTTACCCCACCCTCTCATAATCATCCACTCTCCAAACTAGGCAGGTAGTGCCTTATGTATCATATCGACCGTATATCCAAATCCTCGGACCCCAGGCCAACCAGCCAGCCAAGCAAAAGCCATCCCGCCTGATCCAATCCTAGTCAGACGTGAGAATACCAAGACCGTCGCTTCCCGACCCGGGGATGGGGTCGGGGTCGGTCGCGATCTCCGGTTTCAGATTGAGAGGCCCGTTCCCCGCATTTCATCTGCCAGGGAGGTGGAGGTAGGTCTTTTTTTCTTGGATGGAGCTGGGACTGCCGACCCAGGGGTTCCCGGGTGTGGATCGTGGGTTGGGTTGGGTTGGGTGGGTTTATGGTTTGTTTTGTTTCTGGGGGTAGGGGGTTGAGTTGGGGTGGAATGGATGGGTTTGGGTGGGAATTTGGGGGAGATCCTTGTTGGATTGGGGGGTTTTGGCAGTCAACATACCTACATTGAAGGAATTGAATTGCCGACAGGGATGCTATCTGACACAGTGTGGGTGGATTGTTGTGAAAATAGATCTATGTATGTATGGCCTTAGAATTCTTCCTGCCGATTCAGACATACATTACATTCCGATAGATGGAGTCAACCCCCCCCCCCCCCCCACTAAATATAATCGGCATGGTCTGGACTGGACGGCGCATCTCGACCGTGAAGACCCGGGTTCGACCCAATCCTGTGTAACGCATGCGCGTCCACATGGTCTTCGGTGCGGTTATTTGGATTCTCAGCATGTACGTACTTCGTACTTCGTACTATGTAGGTACTCCGTACAGTAGAAAGTTCAGAGACGGGTCAGGTCACTCCGAGACAAATGTCAGTCAGGAACCCTACCCCACCGAGACCCAAACTTGGTGCCGAAGGGTCCGGAGCCGATCGCGAACCATGGCGCGGGAGGTTGGGATGTCTGTCAACACCGACGACGTCTTTCGAAATCAAGTCGGATCCCTTTATTCCCGCCACCCACTTACTGTTGTAGGTTCAGATACATGCAGATTGCAGAGTGTCCGGTGAGCATGCTGCAGTTCAGGCAGGCTTGGGCATGCTTAAGATTCAGAGTCAAAGGTAAGACAGCCGGGCCCAGAACGGGTGTGGTTCGCCACCCAAGCGCCAAGTCGGCTTCCGAGATCATGGCTGGGAGGTGCATCGCGGTGCCTGAGCCTGTGCCTGAGCCTGTGCCTGTGCCTTGTGCCTGCGTCGGGGTCCATCAATGAGCCGGGGAGGCGCTCATTCTTTTTCGCAGCTGGTGTTGGGTGTTGGTTCTGTTATAATATGTTATATAACATGTCGTGTCGGTCCGGTCAGCGCAGCAGGAATGATGACGGCGCATTCTCATTTCCGGGCTTGATGCTCGGGCTGGACGAGTCACGCGAACGAGCCATTTTGGGCGATGGATCCCAGGGTGAGGATGCGGTGATGGGAGGGACGATCGATTGGATCGTTGGATCATTATTTGCAGTGTACTCCGTCGAGGATGGATCGCCAGAGTCAAGGCTGTGTGGCGCCCCACGTCGGTCCAGCTTCCGCGGCAAGCCCTAGTCCATCTTCGATCAGTCGCAGTGGCTGCAAGGGCGGGGGCCGGTCGGAGGGAGGCCTTGGGGCGGTCTTATTTGGCGAGCAGTCGCCGCCGCGGATTATTGCAATGCAGCAAGAGGCAACACGCCCGGTGGGCCGCCCGCCAGGGAGCAGCAGATGAAGATATTCAGGGCGGCGTTGGCGATGATTGGCAGCCCCCGGCGCCAACGGGCGGATGGTGCGACAGGGAGCTACTGGCAGCAGAGGCAGTGTGTTTCACCTCGGCGATGCTCCCTCCAGACAGGGTCCGTCATACACGCCAATTCACCCTCCATTCTCCACTCCAGGGCTCCATCCGGTGTGCAGCCATGCCAGGCTCGTCGGCTGCATTCACGTCCATGCCCATGCCCATGCCCCTCACTCCCACAACAATGTCTATATAACACTCCCCGCCAGCCACCCAGCTGCTGCCTCCGCTTCCCTCATTCTCACCATCCGCGCTGGAACGTCAGTCCTTTGTCTCCTTGTGTTCGACAGTCCCAGGCCAGTCCTGCTTCGTTCTAACATTCCTTCCCCCGTCTGCGTGTGCCTGTGGCCAACGCGTCCTACCTTCTATTTGAATCCTGTGTTTGTCGCTGAACAAAGACTTTTCGTCGCAAAGTCCTCGTGAGACAGCCTGCTTTGTATCCTGCCCTGCTTGCAAAGGTATTGTGCCCCCATTGTATGTCTGCTTTGTTCCATCCAAGCATCCATTGTCATGGGAAGCTTGTTTCCCTCCCCCCACTGGCCGGTCGCTGGTATCTCCGGCTGCCACAATGGCATTCCCATGAGAGACCATGTGTGACCCTCTGCAACATCCTATATATTACTCTTGCCCCCCCCTGGCAGTGTTCTAGACTAACCCATCGACACCAGACTTTCTGTGCTACATACACACGCCCACTACACACCCGTTCTGATTCGTCCGGCACGATCAGAAGTCCAATCATTCTCAGCTGTCGAACAGCCTGCCCCCCCCCCCAAACCACCACTCCTTAGCAACCAGCAAAATGCTCTCCAAGTCCGTCCTCGCGGCCGTCATGCTGGGCGTCTCAGCTGTCGACGCCCACATGATGATGACCAAGCCCGTCCCCTACAGCCAGTCCACCCTCAACAACTCGCCCCTGGCCGCCGATGGCAGCGACTTCCCCTGCAAGCTGCGCTCCAACACCTACGACGTCACCGAGATGAACACCGCCAAGATCGGCGAGAGCATGCCCCTGACCTTCGAGGGCAGCGCCACCCACGGCGGCGGCTCCTGCCAGATCAGTCTGACCGAGGACATGTCGCCGTCCAAGGACTCCGAGTGGAAGGTCATCAAGTCGTTCGAGGGAGGCTGTCCCGCCAACGTCGAGGGCAACCTGTCGGGCGGCGCCTCCTCCGCTGATCCGTACACCTTCAACTACACTGTCCCCGACGGCATCTCCCCGGGAAAGTACACCCTCGCCTGGACCTGGTTCAACCGCGTCGGCAACCGCGAGATGTACATGAACTGCGCCCCGCTCACCATCGAGAGCGGCTCCTCGTCCAAGCGCGACGCCGTCGAGAAGAAGCCCGAGGTCGAGAAGCGCTCTTCCAGCTTCCCTCCGATGTTTGTCGCCAACATTAACGGCTGCACCACCGCCGAGGGCGTCGACATCCGCTTCCCCCAGCCCGGCGACGACGTCGAGTATGACGGCGAGCCCAGCAACCTTGCCTCTGCCGGCGCGGCCGCATGCACCGGAACCCCGACCTTCGCTGCCGCAGGGGACACCAGCACCGGCTCGTACTCTGGCTCTGGCTCTTCTGGTTCTGGCTCCAGTTCTGGTTCTGGTTCCTCCGCTGCCGCTGCCGTCACCAGCGTCGCCGCCTCCACGTACATCAAGCCTGATACCATCCAGACTGGCGGTATCGCGACATCCACGAAGAGTGCTCCTGCTGCAGTGAACACCGGCTCCAGCTCCAGCTATGGCTACGGCTCCGGCTCCGGCAGTGGCAGCGGATCCAGCAGCGGAACCCTCACCGGCTCGTGCACCTCCGAAGGCCAATGGAACTGCATCGGCGGCTCATCCTTCCAGCGCTGCGCCGCCGGCCAGTGGACCGCCGTCCAGGCCATGGCCGCGGGCACGCAATGCACCGCCGGCAAGAGCGCCACCCTCCAGATGTCCGCCATCCAGGTGACCTCGCGCATGCTCAAGGACAAGCGTCGTCGTCATACCCACGGCGCTCACAACCACGCTTGAGCTTACCGCTGTATCCTGCACGCTGCTCACAACAGTGTGATGTGATGCCTGGTTACGAACTTCAAATTGAAAATGAAAAATTGTTGTTGTCGGGTGGCTGGTCCGTCCCGATTTACCTTACGTTCTTTTATGATGACTTTGTTTCTTTCGTTTCGCATCCTGTCTGGGAGGTGAGGATGGGATACGATGGGATGAATGACCCCTTTTGATGATGCTTGTTGTACTTTAGTGCACTTTTACATTCACGTTCGTGATGCGAGATAGATTGCGTATGAATTTGTTGGCCAACATTTTTTTTGTCTTTCTTTTTTTCTTTCTTTGTACTCGGTAGGGTGTAGGTGTAGGAGTAAATTGTCTTAGTTGGTGGTGTTTTTGTATTGGAGTTGGCGTTTGTTAACTTCGCCGTCTGTATGGAGTGGGAGTGATGGGAGCGCGGATGTAGCGCGCGGCAAAAGACATAAGACAGTGTACACATAGTGTCAGTCTGCACGACAGAGTACATAGACAAAAGAAGAGAAAATATGTGTATCGCAATGAAATGAAAGACTGTGGTGAATTCCAATTGATTTATTCGAATTATTCCCGTTTCAGGGTGACAAGGTTAGGATAGACAAAGTAACTCCTGAGAAAACAAAGGCGCGGTCGGGGAAATAGCCAAGGCAAGCGGCATCATACGTAGAAGCGGTGAGCACCGGGAGGCAGTAAGACTGGTGACAAAGACGGCAGCCGGACGGAGTAAGGTAGGCGGTCAGCTGCCGCCGGCGCACCCAAAACGGACAGGGCTAGGGCTTAGCCGCGCCCACGACGGCCCCAGCGAGAAGCGAAAATTTGCGCTCATCTTGAGATACTCGATCTTCAACTTCGAACGACGACAACGACCACCCTACCGTCGACAAAAATGGCGTCTCGTCCTACCGTCACCATTGCCGGCGCTGATGGCAAGCCCACGGGGGCTACCTACCCCCTGCCGGCTGTTTTCGCCTCGCCCATCCGTCTTGATGTTGTCCAGTATGTGCAGCCAGCCGAATCGAGGGATTATGGGATCACAAAACGGGAGGAGGAGACTGACGGGTTTACAGGCAGGTGCACACCGGTATGGCCAAGAACAAGAGACAGCCCTACGCCGTGAGCGAGAAGGCTGGTGAGCAGACCTCTGCTGAGTCCTGGGGTACCGGTATGTTGGATTTGATCGACACAAAGGAGAATGGCAATTGATGAGATCAGGTCGCGCTGTCGCTCGTATCCCCCGTGTCTCCGGTGGTGGTACTCACCGTGCCGGTCAGGCTGCCTTCGGTAACCAGTGCCGTTCCGGTCGTATGTTCGCTCCTACCAAGGTCTGGAGAAAGTGGCACCAGAAGGTCAACGTTGGCCAGAGGTGAGATTTTATCGCCAAAAAAAAAAAAAAAAATGAAGAGCAAATTCTAATGGCAACAGACGCTTCGCTACCGCCTCTGCCCTCGCTGCCTCCTCCGTTCCCGCCCTCCTGTTCGCCCGCGGTCACCGCGTGGCCAACGTCCCCGAGGTCCCCCTGGTCGTTGACTCCAAGACCTTCGAGAACGCCGCCCTCACCAAGACCAAGGCCGCCGTTGCCCTGCTCCAGGCCGTCGGTGCCGGCTCCGACCTCGTCAAGGTCCAGAAGTCCAAGAAGATGCGCGCCGGTAAGGGTAAGCTGAGGAACCGCCGCTTCCGCCAGCGCCGCGGTCCCCTGGTCGTCTACAACCCCGAGGTTGACGGCAAGGAGCTCGTCCGGGCCTTCCGCAACATCCCCGGTGTTGAGACCTCCCCCGTCTTCTCCCTCAACCTCCTCCAGCTCGCCCCCGGTGGCCACATCGGTCGCTTCATCGTCTGGACCTCCTCCGCCTTCCAGGCCCTCGACCAGGTCTACGGCACCACCACCTCCCCCTCCGCCCTCAAGAAGGACTTCCTCCTGCCCTCCAACGTCGTCGCCAACGCCGACCTGGCCCGTCTCATCAACTCCTCTGAGATCCAGTCCGTGCTCCGCGCCCCCAAGGGTGAGGCCCGCACCAAGCGCGTCAACGTCCAGAAGAAGAACCCTCTCCGCAACAAGCAGGTCATGCTCCGTCTCAACCCCTACGCCGCTGCTTTCTCCAAGGAGAAGCTTGGCCAGAAGGCTGAGGAGTCTGCTAAGCCTGAGCGCGCTTCCGCTGCTTTCCTCAACACTCTTTACGAGGCTTAGATGGGAGAGTGTGTGTTGATGTCATGATTTAATCGGTTAAAAGGTAGTCAATGGGTTGTCCAATCTCACATTTTGACCGTAGAGTCTTGAATAAGCAGTATGCAGTATACAGTATGCAGTATGCAGTTTTGCCCGTATGTATCAGACAACAAAATCCAGTCGACTAGTGAACTAGTGGACGGACCACTATTGTCAAATTTTCATCTTGGCATGTCCATCAGCATCAATAAATTGTGTCAAAATCCGCCGCATTTTCGCGGAGTATTTGATAAGTGTTTGATAGTCAATGCTCCGTAGTATACTTCAGTCGTTTATCTACCAATTTATACGCAGCCATAACCCAACCCAACACATCACCGACCAAACTCCCCGCCCGACCTTATTCCTCATCACCATCTGTCACCAACACCAACGCATCCAATCCATCCTCAACTACCCAGATACTCCCTACGCTACAAATAATATACCTAACCCCTGCCCCTACAACCCAACCACAAATAATCCTCCCCCCCCCTTCCTAAGTACCTTAAGTACCGAGGTAAACCCCCTCCTCCCCTCCCCAACACAACACAACACAACACAGCGCGACATGAAATGAAATGAGACACGCCACCCCACAGAAACAAGAAAATAACCCCCAAAAAAAAAAAAAAAAAAAACACTGATCGGAAATCCCGAACCCAGGCTATACTTACCACCTCTATAACACTATCTAAATTACTCAAAAATAATATCCCACCGAATCAAACCAAGCATGATATAACCCCCAATTTCAATTTCCCTGGTCCGTCTATAAGAGGATCCTCTAAGCACCACCCACCCCCTCCCAAGCCGGGATCATCCCCAACCGAATCCTTAAGTCGAACTAAGTATACTAAGTCTACGCCTACTATGCAAGTCTTGATCCTGCGTGGTATGGGTATGGGTATATTATGGTGCGGTATAGGCCGATTGTCCCACTACTAAGTTACTTACTTAAGTAGGTAGTTAAGTTGCTAGGTAGGCAGGGGGTTAACCTAGGTAAGTAGGCAGGTAGGAGCTAATTTCCCTCCCCGAACTCATCCGAGATTCGTTTGCGATCGGGGGGGTTTTTCTGGGGGGGGGGAATTGGCTGCTGACGGGGTCTAGGTACGAACTGGGATTTAGGGTGACAGATGTCAATCTTTGCAGCGGAGAGTTGAAGGATCAGGATCAGGATCGAAATCATGATCACTTATACTATACATACTCTGTAGGTGGTCTGTACGGACTGTAGGGTAGGATGGATTTCGGGAATGGGTACGGAGTAGTACTCCGTACGCAAGTAAGGACTCCGTAACTTGTGGGGATGGGATTTGGGGGATGGGATTTGGGGGGGTTGAAACAGGGTGGTGACTATTGAGTACTAACTTCTGACTGTTAACTGTTGAGGGAAGAGAGGGGAGAGGGGGTACTAGCTGGATGATTGAGGCAGGGATGTTATTTGTCTTATGCTGTGTTATGTTTTACTGTGTTATGCTGGACTGTCTATACCTTGCCTAGAGTGGGGGTATAATTGTGGGTGTATGGGTGGTGGTGGTGGTGGTGGTGGTGCTGGCGGTGGGAATGAGTAAGATGTTGACGGAGGGTGATTCATCATGATTCATGTTTATGGGGTTGCCTACTTTCCTGGTTTTTTAAGGGTTGAGCTGTGTATATCTTCGTCTTTGGTGTTTATTTCTAACTTGATGGGTCTCATATTTACTACCTGTTTCAGGTGTAATAAAATCTCTGATAGTATGACTTTGGTGAGATGTAGAGCCTGGTGAAGGGGGGGTGATACTATATACTTCATTTCTCGGCTGCTATTCACTGGATATATACTAGCGTGTATGTGATGGATTTGCATTTACACTTCAAATATCCACCTACCACCTTATTTTGATATTCTAATAATGAATTACAGAGAAGTCACTCCCAACAGTTTAACTTATATATATAAAAAACCAAAATATCTGGTACATTATGGTAGATAGATATTTGAGTGGTCCACAGGTGGATATATGCCTAAGGCAGATAATAACGGTCAGAGATGATAAGGCACCAAGGCACCAAGGCGAGGCACCAAGACAAGGCACCAACCCCAAGTAGACCCCTCCCCGGCAAAAATCAGACCACCCCTCGGTCCCATCGTAGAAAGATCCCCAACCTGAATCATGACGACCCCAGCACCATCCATGCCTCTCTAGCCACCTGGCCAGTGGCCAGATATACACCCGGAACATGCACATAACCACATAATATGCAAAATATACGATCCAACCAATCACGTCCCATCCGATTCCAATCGACTAGATACACTACGGAGTCCTGTCCCGCAGGCAGAGCTTGCTTGGCTTGGCTATTATGCAGCGTAAATCTGTTCATCCCACGCCCTACCTCCGGTACCTCCTCCCGTAGGCATAGGCATAGGCATAGGCAAACGACCTACACAGTATGTACCTAGGTACTTAGGTAGGTAGGGAGACGGAGTACCGGAGGTAAAAGGTAAAAAGGTAAATAGCCAGAAATCCGAACAAATCACCCCCCCCTGCATTTGCGCAGACGGGTTTAGTTTCGTACTTTCTCTCGTTCTAGTTCTCGCATTCTTCCCTTCCCTTCCCTTCCCTTCCCTCTCATCCTACCTGACGGACTGCCTTCCACTGACAGACACCACCTACCTAGGTAAGTTCAACCTAGGGAAACTACTGTTAGTTACCTTAACCTGCTGCAACTTAGTTGAACCAGAACCAGAACCAGAACCCGAACCAGAGCCAACCCTGCACGTTTAAAGCAACCGACCCAAAGTTAGTTTAGCTAACGGAGTATTATCATCCTTTGCCTATCCATCTGGCAACCGGGCCGGTCGGCCGAGTCGACTGGTTTTTAGGTTAATTTTTTTTTTCTTTCTTAAAATGACTGGCGGAACTATCTACCTAACCTACCTTACCTACCGTAGGTGGTAAAGTGTGTATGTATGTATGGTATTTACTGCTCTACGCCCGATGAGGAAATTGGTTTTGTGTTTGTGGTTTTTCCTTCTCGCCTGATTGTCTGCTTTGAGTTAATTTGAGGTGGTTGTTTTGGGGAGGGGTTTGCGAGAGAGTTTATTTCTTTTGTCTTGTTAGGGTATTCCTGACGGAGTATAAATTATTGATTAGTAGTAGAGACAGCATATACTAGATTATTGGGTCTATTGTTAGAAGATTTAATCTGGCCGGTGGAGAGGTTCATAATAGGGGTATTAATACTTACAGATTACCTGTACGGACACTCCCTGCCGGCGGAATTCCAGGTCTTGGCGGCAATCTTGTACACGGCGATACAGACGGAGGGCCGGTGATGATCCTGGCCCGGGCAGCATTCTGGATCTCTAGACGGAGTAGTACTTACACAGTATGTAAGTACTTAGGACCCGTCCACAGTAAACAGAGTGGGTAGGATGTGGATAGGAGTCTGCAAGCACAAACTCGGCGAGTTGATGGATCACCAGCTCCAGTTTTATCTACGTAAGTAACCTGAGGTATTAAACCCACCGTCCGGTATCATCGGCATTTGAAGTTTTCCAGCAGCGCGGCAATGGGACCGCGGTGCACGTCCAAAGGACAGTTTCCAGTAAACTCGGGAGAATAATGGGGTCGTCGGATATTCCGCGGCC
This sequence comes from Aspergillus ellipticus CBS 707.79, assembly GCA_003184645.1. NCBI lineage: Eukaryota > Fungi > Ascomycota > Eurotiomycetes > Eurotiales > Aspergillaceae > Aspergillus > Aspergillus ellipticus. Next base: position 15,093 of record KZ826143.1, read on the forward strand.
GCCAAGCCCTGTTACGTAGCATGCGATCAGCACTGCGCAATGCGAACGTGGCTGTCTGTCAGTTGCTCTTTGTTGTATCCTCTTTATGGGCATGGGGGGATTGCGCCGGATAAAGTTGAAGGAGGCTGATGTCTCACTCCTCCAACGGCGGCCACATGCAAAACCGGTGGTCTCATCGCCCATAGTAATACATAATATAAGAATAGATGAAATCCCCTGCGCCGACCGAGGGCCGGGTAAGAATATAGTCCGGAGGGACTGGCCTTTTACCTAAGGGGAAACCCCTTCCTCGGTTCATCCACGGCTAACCCTCCGTCACTACTGCTATGTAACTTGACGTAAGTAGTAGTAGTAAGACGAGACGTTGAACTTTCCAGGTAAAGAATAGCATCGGTCCATGCGCTGATAGCCGAGGCGACCCTGTCCTACACAGGCCCGTAGTTCGTTCGAGTGCGATCCCCAGGGCCGTTGTCATTGGCACTGTGCCTGGCCGCCGCCGGTGAGCAGCCACCTTATCGACCGATCAGGGTTAACTTCCGAGCGAAGCGCTGCTCATGATTCAGGCCTATCCTGCCCTCCCCACCGCATCCCACTTGGCCGCCGCGGCTACAACAAGCTTTGGCTGGTGATCATGCTGTGCACTCTATAGAGTAGACTGTAGCAGTCAAGTCTACTGTTTACAGAGTAAGTATATGACGGTGTAGTAAGTACCTAGTGAAGTATATTGTGTATGTGTAGACTGTACACTCTACCTGACCTACCTTACCTACCTACCTACCTAGGTCTGATGTAACATCACAACGTTGCTGCTGTCTCACCCCTCCGGCGCTAGCCTCCCAGCGCTGAGCTGCCGGATATGGACTCCGGCTCCAAGCTCGTCTGATCTTACTGAAGGGAGACTGTCCTCCGCGCAAGCGCCGTTGTGCCTGTGGCAAATACTGCTGCTAGTCCGCCGTAGGGCCTGCCGGAGGATGCCGGGCCACTAGCAATGGCATCGTTATTAGCCAGTCGCCAGGCCTAGGCAGCGTCCCGACGGTAACCATCTCCAACGCAGCCGGAGACCTCTGCCTTATGGCTATATCTCCGGCCATTATCCCGCGGGAGGTGGTCCCGACGGAGCCCATCCACTCCGCAGCCCACCGGCCTCGGATGAGGGTGTCTCCCTGCATGTGCATCTGCCAGTGCCAGTGCCAGTGCCAGTGCCCAGTCAATATACCTACGTAGTGCTAAGTAGCACTTAGCAGTCCTGTCGGACCGCTGGAACGTCCGGCAGGCCAGACAATCTCGGTATTTGTTCGGGAAAACTGCGCGATCCGAGCCATCGCACCAATGAGGCCCGCGGCGGGGTTTTCTGGCTCTCGGCATATGAAGAAGGGGATTTTGATCCAGCCATCCCAGGCGGGAATTAGATTGGGGCTGCAATTTTCTTTTCCCCTGTGCCAATGCCAGGGTGGGATCGGGGGGGGGGGGGGGCGAGATCGTATGATAGTACTTTAGACTCTGCTTAGCCCGGCCGCAGGGGAGCTTCGATCCACTCAGCCATGTACAGTGTAGTGTGTACAGACTTCAGAGGGTACTGGAACACTGAACAGACGTAGGCATACCGTACAGAGAGTACAGAACATGACGGTCGATCGGATCGCCCCGGTGACTGAGACACATCAACCCCTACCAAGGTACCACCCAGCAGCTCAGTAACGGTTCCCCTTCCACGACAAACTCAAATCCCGCACAGCACAGAGAGAAAGAGAGAGTTGCAGGAGGAGAGCCAGGAGAGCAGGACTGCGACCAGTCAACGAGTCAAAGGGGAACCTAGACCCTCTCTGGGCCCGTCCCCGCGAATGACCGGCCTCCGATCCTCAGCCCATCCGACGAACTTGCGCAGACGGTTGGCTTAGCTGCTAGTTTCGCATCCTCATCTCCTTCCCGGCTTGGAGTCGGGCTCCACCCGGGCTACGGAGGCTTCCGTACTGGCCACTAGTCGCCGCCGACGATAAGCTGGCCTGGCGCCGGTGGGCTCTGGGCTCCATCCTGAGCCTCTGCGCAATGCGCATCCTCGCCTTCGTCCGAGTTTGGGCAGCCCGGCCGAAACTGGTCGGCATATGGGTGGGCGCACGGGATTGGGCCCGTCCCTGGTGGTGGTGGGTGTGGCCCTGCGCCCTACTGAGGATGGGAAATTGGTATCCTCGACAGGCGTCCGTCGATACTACGGAGTATTTCCCTAGCATTTACCTAGTACGAGGCTGAGAATATAGCCAGTTGCTTGTTGCTTTGTTGTACAGAGTACTCCGTGCTGCTGAAGTAGGGTTCACATCGAACGGCACGGAGACATTCGACGACCTCGTCATCGTGGTGTCCGTCAACGGCACCGAAATGAAAGGACGACAGAACGCATTGTCCCGACCAGCCAAAACAAGGTTAATTGCAACTGCCGTCCCGAACAGATTGAAGCTGTCCCGTGGGCGATGGTCGCATGCGCCCTCTTGAGCCTGAGCCATGACTAACGGGCTGGAGCTGGAATGGATCGTTCCGAACACCAACGAGGATCCTCCTGCGGGGCGTCGGTTTGAAACCTAATCATATTAAATTTAATTCTCCCCCTCCAAAGCCGACCCGGCTAAAAAGGCCAGTCAAGGTTCAAGGTTCAAGGTTCAAGGTTCAAGGGGGGGGGGATATCTGATGCCGACCAGCGGCTTCATGGCCTGATTGATCGAGACGATCGCTGGCGGGAGCAGCGCGATGCTAGCCCGCAGCTAGGCCCATCGGATCCGATGCTTATCCTGTAGAACCTAGAGGCCTCCTCCTCAGTCCTCACGGAGCACGGAGAACGGATGCAGAGGGGTGTTGATACTGAGGCTGGTCCCGGTGGAGACAGGAACCGAGGACGAGCAGGTTGACTGCCGAAGTTCCCAGCGCAGAATCGAGATCGTCTCTGACTCCCACTGACACAGTACTCAGTACGGAGTAGAAGTGGTGACGACGGGCTGTCTGCATGGAGAACCGTTACGGCTGCGAAAGTGGATTATTGACGCGCTGAGCTAGACGGGCCTGACCCAGACTCTCCAATTGATCATCCTGATCCGTCATAAGGTGTTGCCCTCACTCCCTTCCAGAAGCGTAGCATAACCAGAATAAAAAGTCGCCCGCATCCTGAAGCCTCCAGGGACGCGCCCTTCTGCTCTCCTCCTCTCCTCTCCTCGCTCTCCTCTCCTCGCTCTCCTGTCCAGCCCTCAAACCCTCTCCCCTCTCCCCTCTATTCTGTATTCAGCATTCACACACACCCTGTCCGTGGCTACTCTCCTTTCTTCCCGTCTCCCACGGACCATCCTCGTGTCTCACTCCCCAGACCTGCCTCCTCCCTCCCTCCGAGGCACACCACACCGACAGGGGTTCTCAGCGCCAGTAGCCCCGAATCAATATCCCAATCCCTCGGTGCCCCGCGCGATCAGGTTTCGGCGCAAACAGGCTACCTGTCCAGGGCCCATTTTTATTCGTTAGTGGCAGTAGCCGGCGGCCAACATCAGGCCAGCTCGACCACTGACAGCCGGCCCTGCGGCGGCTCTTCCAGCTGGGTTAATATCGCCCTCGAGGGGACATGCAATAGTCCATTGCCTGCCTCCAATTAATTCCGTGCCGGCCTGCCCACGGAGACTGGTCGAGGATTTTCATGTCGGGTGTCTCTGTCACCATCGTTGATTGACTGTTGACTGTTGACTGGCTCGACACCACTCCTTTCGCCCCCATCTCCCTCGCACCTGTAACGGAGCCGTCTCTTCTGCGTTTCGGGCCGACTTCCAAGAGCGTAGCCTGCCTGCAGGGAACCGTCCAGCCCAGCCACGCGTTGTTCGATGCGTCCGGAGCAACCCTGGAATGGCCGGCCTCGACTGAGTACCATTATCACCAAGTTCACCAACACCATCACCATCACGATCCTATCCCCGGTCTGCGCCATGCCTGTCGTTTAGCCGCTTCCTCGCCGAGTCAGTCAGTATATGGGATTCACCTGAGCCCGCCTGTGCGGATCCGTCGCAGGTCGTCTGTCGTTATCGTCTGGAGCGAGTAAGATCGACCCCTCCTCGTGCTCGACCGGATCGTTCAGATCGTGTCGTCCAGATTGGGATTTTTCGTTCAGATCAAGTCTTTCGTTCAATCGAGTATTTTATTGCGAGGGTCTGGATTGCAAAAAGGATTGAACTGCGAGTTCCGCATCGATTTTTTTCATCTGGGGTTGAGTTGAGCAGAGCACAGAAAAGGTATGTAAACCCTCATCCCAACCCGAACCCGCCAAACACCCACCAGACCACCACTAACACATCCCCCCCTCGCAGCTTCATCCGAATTGGCACCACCGACCACTGCAACCCACCATGTCGGCCTACCCAGCCGGCTCCTTCGGGCGTATGTCCCCCGCCCTCGAGCCCGATCGTCCAGCTAATCGCCCAGTCCCTGCCTCGCATCCGTACCAGCTCCCGCCGCCGCGGCCGCTGCAACACGCTGCGTTTCGTCCGGGCGAACAGCCTCGCGACGAGGCCCGGCCTGGCATCCCCAGTCCTCCTATAGAACCGATGCAGACGCAGCAACAGCAACAGCAACTCCCCTCGGTCAGCCAGCTCCTCACAACACCCACAGCCCACGTCACCACCAGCACCACCAGCACCACCGCCAGCAGCCGTCCATCCTCGCCCTACCACCAGCCCCGATTCGGCATCTACACTCCCCCGAACGGCACAGGTACAGGCAGCACCAGCTCGCCGACGCCTCTCCGCCACGAATCCCTCCCCCGTCGCCACGACAGCCCGCGAACCACCGCCGTCTTCCCTGAGCCCCATCGCAGTCTGCCCCCTTTGTCCCATCTCCCTACCCCCGCATTGCCTGTGTCTCGAGACCCTCTCCCTCTACACCCTCACCCGCACCCTCACCCGCACCCTCACCCGCACCCTCACCCTCACTCTCACTCTCACAGCCAGTCCCAGATCCAGTCCCAGTCCCAATCCCAATCCCAATCCCAATCCCCCATCCAACCCCACCCATTCCCCTACCACACGCACTCCCACCCCCACCACCAAACCCCCTCCTTCTCCGCCCCCACCGAACCAAAAGACCCCTACCCCCGAGACATAGACTACCGAGACAGAGAATACACCGGAGAAGAATACTCCCCCACCACATCCTCCACCCCCGACCCCTCCCACCCCTTCTCCCACCCCGACAACCCACCCCCCGGCTCCAAACGAAAAGGCACCACCGTCCGCCCCCACGTCATCGACGAGCGCTACATCGACGGCGAAGGCCTGTGCTACATCTACGCTGACGGCTCGCACTGTCCGAAGATCATTGATGGGGTTGCGGTGAACGCTAACTGGGGTATTACTAAGGCAGGGAAACCGAGGAAGAGACTCGCTCAGGCGTGCTTGACCTGCAGGGAGAAGAAGATCAAGTGTCAGCCCAATTTGCCTAAGTGTGATCAGTGCCAGAAGTCGGGGAGGGAGTGTCGGTTTGAGTCTGCGTGAGTTTTTTTCTTTTCATTTCATTTCATTTCTTTTTTTTTTTTTTTTTTTTCTGGGGGGTGAGGGGTTTTTTTTTTGGTTGGGTTGTGTGTTGTGTTGGTGGATGAGATAGGGGGTTGGTTGTGGGTTTGTGTGGAAGTGAAGAGCGTGAAGAGCAAATACTAACAACAATGATCACAATACAGTCCCCGAGGCCACCGCGCCGCCCTGAAGGCCACGCAGCTGGTCAGCCGCTACGAACCGCGCGACAGCCTCCCGCTGGGCGGCTACACCTACAGCCCCGGCGGCATGTACACCACCGTGCGCGCCTCCGAGAGCTCGACCTCGCTGCCCGGCACAAACTCGCAGTCGCCCATCTCCGAGGTCTCCATGATGGCGCCGTCCGGGATCCTCGAGCCCCCGCACGACATGGCAGCCGGGGATGCAGAGCAGCAGTTCCGGTTCCGGTCACAACATCACCAACTACAACAGCAGCAGCAGCAGCAGCAGCAACAGCAACAACAACAGCAGCAACTACAGCAAGGGTACAGACCCTCCGGGCCAGAAGACCCCCGTGGACACGGCCACGGCCACGACCTATCCCCCGACTACGCGGATATCCTGACGGAAATGAAAGACCTGGACCCGCACGATCCGCTCGTCGCCGACTGGAACACCGATCCGTATGAATCCGACCCGGAGCTAACGGTGCACTACATCGAGTGCTACTTCAGCCACGTCAACGACCGGCTGTACTACATGTTCCCCCGCAAGCGCTTCCTGCTGTGGCTGCGGTCGTGTCGGACCAAATCCCTCGAGGACAACATGCTGCTGTTCACCATGATGATGCTCGGCTCCATCTTCTCGGATCGGCCCGATCGCGCCACCGCCCTGAAGCGGTATTCCCGTACCGCGCGGTATGCCGTCGAGCACAGTCGCCATCATCTGTCGTTGCAGCTCGCCCAGAGTCGCATTATTATGGGGTTGTGGTATTATGCCATTGGCGCGCTGATGAAGGCCTGGGATGCCGTGGGGGCGGCCGTCAGGACGGTCTGTGGGCTGAGGTATAATGTTGAGTCGGGGGGTGTCATTGTCGATCAGACGAGGCCGTGTGAGTATGGCTTGCATCCGCAGGCGTTGATCGAGTGTCGGCGACGCACGTTCTGGGTCGCGTTTTTGATGGACGTAAGTTTTTTTTTTTTTTTTTCCCTCTCTCTTGTGGATTGTGCTGTGGAGGGGAATGTGGATGTGACTGACTGACTCTCCCAGCGCATGTGCTGCTTCTACACCCCCTCGTCGACATTCATCTCCTCGCAAACGGCCTACCTGCGTCTGCCCTGTCGCGAGGAAGTCTACGAGGCCCAGGAATACACCACGGTGCCGTACTTCCAGAGCTTCCTCAACCAGGTGCCCACGTCCCCGGAGAACGACACCGCCGGGCTGAGCGCCATGGCGCTGCTCATCGAGGTCATGTCGCTGTGGGGCGACGTCTCGGAGCATGTCTTCCGGCTGTCGCTGACCCCGGCCGAGGCCTACAGCAAGCTGTTCGAGGACTTCCACACCACGGTGGCCGCCCGCGCCGCCGACTGGGTCGCCCGGCTGCCGGACCCCCTGGTCTTCTCGGCCGTGAACATGGAGCGCAGCATCCGCACCAAGAAAGCCGACGCCTTTCTCTCCATCCATCTGCTCTACCACGCCACCCTGATGAAGCTCAACCGGCACGCCCGCGCCCAGTGTCTCTCCCCCGACACCGTCGAGCGGCTGATCCGCTCGACACGCAACCACGCCGTCGAGATCCTGCGCATTTCGGTCGCCCTGGTCCGCTGCGCCGCGGAGTATGAGCCCGCCCGCATCGTCATGGAGCCTGGGTCCACCAGGGGCACCGTCCTGAACCCGTTCGTCGGGTATGTGATCCTGTCTGCGGTCGACGTGCTCAGCGCGGCCGGGCTGATGGTCGATATGCCCGAGAGTGTCAATCTCGTCCGCGGCGGGTACGAGGCTGTTCGCGAGTTTACCCGCTTCTGGAGTGGCAGTTTGCCCCTGGCTACACTGGTCGAAAAACGCCTGGACGCTTTGACTGAGGCCATGCAGCTGCATCAGCAACAGGCGGATGCTGCTGCTGCTTCTCCCAAAGCTACGTTCCTGGGCATGGGTCCGTCCCTGGATAGCCAGGTGAGAGCCGGATTGCAGAAGCAGGAGGCCACGGGCGAGGATCTCCTGTATGGAGCGCTGTCCCGGGAGCAGCTGTTCGGGGCGTTGGGGGCGGATGTCCCGTTCTCGGGCGATGTCGTTGTTTGGATTAAGGAGTGATGATGGCCCGAGGGTCAGCCCGGATTGCATTATGAGCGCATGTATGTATAAAAGCGGTGTGGTTTAGCAGTTATACCCGGAGGCTTGTTGTTTTCTTGGTTGGTTTAATCGACATTGATATGGGATTTTATCTGCGTAGGCGTAGTTGGGATTAGTGCCGGGTCTGAACCCGGGACCTAGCAAAGGTGGCCGTCTGTCTACAGGTAGTTAGTTATCCAGGTCAGGTCAGTAGATGACACATCACAATCCCCAAAGACATTATCCAGCAAGCAGCCTTGGCATTTAGCTGATCTAGGGACGTATCTGGCTGCTAGCAGCCGAGCTAGTAGCTATCTCGAAGCAGTAATAAATCAGCGTTGCAGCGCCACCAATCACACCACCAGACACACAGGTAGAGATATCTTATCAGTATGACAGTAGATAGAGATATAAGCCAGATCCCCTCATATAAACCTTGTCATTCCCTTCTTGAATTGGTAGCATTGTCGAATGGACTGATATTTGTTCCCACTAAGAAATGTAGAAGAAGAGGGAGAAAGAAGGAAGGGAGCAAGCGAGGGCACAGGACAGCGGAAGCCCGGACGGACATCCGCCGCCGCCGCAAGCAACCGCCCGCCCGATTTTTCCGACGTCATTCCAGCCTCTCTGTCTTACTGCTCACCACAGCTACAGCTCAGCTCACTTCCACTCCTCGCGCATCACATCGCATCGCGTCGCATTACACTCCCCTCCACTCCACTCCACTCCACTCCACTCCTCACCACACCATAATATACGATACACCACACCCACACCCACCCACCACCATGCCAAATTAACCCACCCACCATCCACCGTCACGCACGCGACACCACACACCACACACCACCACCACCTCGAACAACCACCACCACTACACAACCTCACCCCCAAACACCCCAATCAAACCCACCACCCAAAATGCCCCACGACCCCGACCCTAACCGCGACCCCCAATTCTACCCCGCCGAAGACTCCCCCCAAGACTACTACACCCTCCTCAACCTCCCGCACCACCCCCCGCCCACCACCCAGCAGATCCGCTCCGCCTACCGCGCCCTCACCCTCAGCTTCCACCCGGACAAGCAGCCCGCGCATCTGTCCGACGCCGCGCGGCACCACTTCGGCCGTATACAGGAGGCGTATGAGACGCTGGTCGATGAGCGGAAGCGCGTCGTGTATGATTTGTTGGGGAGGGAGGGCGTGGCGGAGGAGTTTGGTCCGGGGGGGGAGTTGGGTCCTGGGGG
>KZ826144.1:0-24087 GCA_003184645.1 Aspergillus ellipticus CBS 707.79
TACTACTACTACTACTACTACTACTACTACTACTACTACTACTACTACTACTACTACTACTACTACTACTACTACTACTACTACTACTACTACTATTATCATCATTTACTTTACTTGGATCATCATCATCTGCCATGGACCACCTATCTATGGAATGCACCTAATTTCCTTCCCCCTTCAGCTCATTTCCTTCGGGTCTAGTCAACCCAACTCAACCCAATCCAACATAAGTCTAATCAAAGATATGGTAGAATTGACTTCGCTGTACGGTGTAATTCCTTCACGGAAGTAATCAATCAATATCAATAAGCTAAGCAGTATGAACCACTGAAACTGCACAAATACAAACTGTACCGATCTACCTAAAGCCCTACCTACCTAAGAACCTCCCTTACTAAAGACCTTACCGAAGTAGTACCCAGGCACCTCCCTCCCTCCCTCCATCCATGCTATCCCCGCAACACCATAAGGGGCAGACAGCCACCCACCATACCGTACTATACTAGTAGGTACCTAAGGTAATTTACCCTAAATACGGAATCCCTCAGACAAGTACTACACCCTCCGTACCTAAGTAGGTACTCCGTACAGGTAAATGAAATATCCAAATGTGTGTGTGCTGTGGGGACCTCAATTACCACTGCCAACTGCGTACCTACTAATTCTGCCCGCTAAGCACCGCTAAGAAACGCTTAGTAGGTACTAGTAGTAGTACTGCCCGGGTACAGGATACGGGTGGGTGGGTGGAGCTCCCTACCGTAGGTCCGTAAGGTACCTTACTTAGGTTGTCGGACCCATCCGACCACTACGGTACGGAGCAGTCAATACCGGGCGGGTGGTCGTGGGAACTACGGTAGGCAAACATGGAAACGCTGGGAAGTCTGGAAGCCTGGAAGATACCGAGACCGAGACCGAGATCCATCGCGATCTGGATCCAGGACCGGGACCACCGCCATCCGCGAAAAATACGTACCCGATGACGACGACGCTGGGCCCGTTTTACGCGACTAAGGGGAACTAAGGGGGCCGCTAGATCTGATCGCGGAGTGGGTTCGTACACACTTCGGTACTGCCTACGTATTTATGGTATGGGAAGCACAGGTAGGTACTGTTAGTCGAGGTGGATGCAATCCCCGCTAGTAGTATGGGTGTATGGATGTATGTATGTATGTACAGACAGACATGGAAATCTCAAAACAGCCATAATGACCGCGGCGTGTGATGATGGTAGTGAATACAGGCCCTGCGGCGGCAGTTGCTGCTGCTGGACAGAAAGAATACCAACATATGCACATGCACGTGTACATGGACATAAGTACATGGGAGGAATATGGAGAGGTACACGTGTGACAAGATCCAAGACATGATCACGGCCAGCGCGACCAGGGCCAGGGTGTATCAATGTATACAGGAATGTCAGGACGACACTGTGGAACAATTATACTAAATCCGAACAGGTCGGCTTTTTTCAATGCCCCAATACTTCTCCGCTCCGAATGTGCCACTGGAGTCTTGCTTCCAGCCGTCATCGAAGGCAGTGAAGAGCACCAATTCATTGTCGTCCGGAAATGCCTGCTTCAAGCTGGCGATGGCTTTTTGCTGGTTCTCGGCCGATGGGATAGCCTTGCCGTTGGGCTGCCCGCCATGTGGCCAGCCGGATTCCGTGATCATCGTTTTCTTCCCACCGGCCAATCTCGAGATCTTAGAGGCCTGGTCCTTGGCGTACTGGCCTGCTTTGTCGGGGGTGTTATTGTTATCGAAGAAAGCATGGCAGTTGGCGGCACAGTAATCGGATGCCAGGCAGAGCTCCGGGTGCTTCAGCATCACCGAGAACGTATCAACGGTCACCACAGGGCCTCGATAGCCTGCACCACGGAGTTTCCGGCGTGCAGTCTTGACTGCGTTCGTCACATCAGTGACCGAGTTCTGGCCCTTGTTGACAAGCTCGTTGCCGATGGTGATCGTGTGAAACACAGTCCAGTCTCCGTTTGCTGCATCCGTGATATAATCCAGACTGGCTGGGAAGTTCTGCAAGTCAAACACACCAGCAAAGACCTTCATGTTGCGTCGACGGGCTGCCGTAGTTACCGTTCTGGTCTGGTCACAATCGATGCCGTAGATTCGTATAAACCCATAATGGGTCAGCTTGTCCAAGTCTTGATCGACCTCAGCTTGAGACTTGCAGGTACCATCATTATCGTATGGAGAGTAAGAAATCCCGTGGTGACGGTTATTTTCTGCTTGCAGAGGATCGCTAGGTTCGTTGACTGGGAGAGAGGGCGAGAGATCAAAGGGCGCGTCATCACCAGGAACGGGCAACAGAGGCGGAAGGTCCGTAGGCAACTAGTAGAAAATTGGTGTTAACTTGAGCATGGCCAATGCTTTGGAGAATAAGTTCCCCTTCCTTTTAACACCTACACTGGTCGCAACTGCCGTCGGGGCCGCAATGTCGTTCAAAGCACTCGTGGCAAGAGCATGACCCTGCTTGTCCACCCAGACGAGCACCTGGAGTGCTGTTGGATTCTCGCTATTCTCGCGAGGGGCAATTCCGTCGTCGCCAGCAGGGTTGCCTCCTACTCAGGTTTTTTGTTAACAGGCTGGGTGCCGATGCATCCTTCCTTTTGCATGAGACGTACCGCAAGGAAGCGCATCGACGAGATAACTCAGCAGCAGCACAAGAAAGAACTGCGCAAGACGCTTCATGGCTGATTGAACGCAGGTCCGAGGTCACTCAAAGCGCCCTAAACACAAATTTTCTGTGGAGAGAATAGAAGACAGACGGTTGCAGACGTGGAGAATACCAGAGAGGATCGATCTGGTGGGAAAGAGGAGACGGACCTCCAGTCCTGCCTCAATGGATTCACCCTGCTACACATGGCGAAGGAGTCTCCTTCCCTTCATTCTAATGAATGGATTGAGAAGTCAAGGGAGCGCCCCTATTCTCTTTGGAGGAAGAATGTATTCAACCAGACAAGCTAATGGTGGAATGTTGGCCTCATACCTGGTTGGACCCTTGGATCTCTGGAATGCGCAACCGATAGGGTGAGCTACCCGTGGAGGGGATAGCAACCCCTTGGCATCTTCACTTGAAGAGTGGTGTCCTTCCCCTGTATTGTCTCGGACGGTGAAGGAAGCAGATATCCCTGTGTATCCCTTCCTTTTCGGGAAAACAAAATTGACCAAAACCAGATAACCAATCCAGCAGAAATCGAATTGATATTAAAGAAATGTTATGTCTAATAATGTCCACAAGGGGGAAATATGAAGCGACAATATCTGCAAGATAAGAATAGAAGGAAGCCATCTCCGGAAGAGCATGGAATAGACAAACTCCTCATTACCCTCTGGAAAGAAAAAAGTATTTGGGTCGTACCATCCCACTGTGCAATATGCTATACAAAGAACCATGTAGACTGGTGTTATATCACCGACTCGAGGAGTAAGGAGGTGTGGCAGAATGAAATAAGTGGCAATGGGCGTATCGTTGGAGCATTAATGTTCGTGGCCATCTCCCTGTATAAGGCCGAGGGGGGTTAAGAAAGGCGAACGTGTAATGATGAAGAATCTACTTCCTTTTGCTCAGAACTTTTGTGATGGCGTGGCGGATCATCGTTCCTGCTTTTTCGATCTCCTTCCTCGTCAGGCCGATTGTGACGCAGACCTTCAGGGCAGGGGGGACAATCTGCTTCGGCTCGAAGTTATCCTGCAGAGTCTTCAGACGACTGATGAGGACGCCATTTGCAAGACACTAGAGCGCGACACCGGTTCGTTAGCCATCTCGCTATTCCACGTACATCTGGATTTGGGGATCAGTGCGTACCTCATCGACGATGTCTTGCAGCAAGAATTGTTGATCGTCAAGCGAGAGCCGCTTTGCGGCCACCACGTCAGGTTTGAGGACCAAAATCATCATAGGGTTTTCCGGAGCACTGGTGCAGTACACCCAGTCGCTGCGAGGGTCCAGCTGAGCCCACATGGCCTTGGTCTGGTCTCGCAGCTGAGTCACAGTTTCGGGGCTGTTCTGAAGAATGTTGATCGTGGCACTAGCAGTGGTAGACAAGAGAGCGGGGAGTGCCGCAGAGAACGTGTATGCAGCAGCTGAAATGCGCTGGTGATGAACAATCTCCTCTGAGCCAGCGCAAAAGCCACCTCCCGCAATCAATGGGCCGGCCAGCGAACCCACGATCATGTCAACTTCTGCCGCATCGACGTTCTGGTGCTCGGTCACACCACGGCCAGTCCGTCCGAGAACGCCAAAGGACCAAGTCTCGTCGAGGATCAGTCGGAACTTGTACTTGAGCTTCAGCTCGATCTGCACATCCGAGTTAGCCGGTGACGCCTGTGCATTGAGAGGATAGATGAACGATGGAAGACACATACAATCTTGGGCAAATCAACCACATCACCGTACGATTCGAACAAGCCCTCGGTGATGATGAATCGGCGGGTGAGTGGCTTTCTAGATTGTTCTTTGGTGACCTTTGCCAGAACTCTTTCCAAGTCTTCCATATCGTTGTGCTCATACCACCGTACTATGCTACGGGAGATCTGGATACCCTTGCGAATAGCAAAGCTCACGCCTTTGTCTGCAACGATGATATCTCCACGCTTCGAGAACGCGGGAATAACGCTAGAAATAGTCGAAAAGGCCTGGGCGTAGATGATACAGGAAGCAGTACCGAGGAAAGAGGCGACATCAGTTTCAGTCTTCATGTGGACGTCCTGGGTACCGTAGAAGCCTCGGGGACCACAGGGACCGACACCGTAGTTGCGGAGGGTCTGAATCGCCTTTTCTTTCAATGACTCGTTCGTGTTGAAGTTGTAGTAGTTGTAGGCACCGAGGTTGACGACCGTCCGACCATTGCTCAACTTGGACTTGGGACCAACGGGACTGCAGGTCGCCGATGACTAGATTAGCATACATGCGTCGTGGAGGGGGGAGATCGCGCGAACATACCCAACAATCACCGTCCGCTTTTCAACCTCCATCGCTTCCAATGGGCTTGGGTTTCCCACCAAGGGCTCCGGAGTCCACTCATCGACCAGGTCATCGATCTCGTCTTCGGAGAGTTGAACCACGCCGGGCTTGGTGGAATATTTCGGGGCCATGAGGTAGCGGAGCGCAAAGAGGAACAGGAAGAGCTCGACGGCAGAGCGAATTGGGTCATTTTGATAGCTGGACTTGACGTAACGAAGGAAGATCGCCGAACCGGGGAGGCGATGGAACAGGTCTGCGAGCTCATGGAGGTACTCCGAAAGGAGACGCTGTGTCTCCTGGATATCCATGATTGATGGTAGAAGGAAAACTCCACTCAACGCTGGTAGCGCAAGAAGCTGAGCGGAACGGCGAGAGGGGGAGGGGAAAGAAAGGGCTTCAGGATCGAATGGTTAACATCAGGCTGGCACCATCGATCGTCGAGCACGAATGAAGGGAATCACAGCCTGGCCGGAGAGTGAGTGGAAGCGACGCGGCAAGTCCAGGTTCCGGGCCGGGCGCGACCACGGCACGTGACGAGGGGCCGCTCCTTGCAGCCACGCTGACTACGTACGATACGACTACGATACGAGGCACTACTAGTACCTTGGTACTACGGGCAGGCATCAGAACTAGGTATTATCCTTGTGATTACTATTGTCTCATTGCAAGTACGGTTACGAAGAAGCATGAGGGGGCGGGAGGACAATCCATCCCCTCTACACACTACGGCGAACCGGATCAGCGCATAAGACAGTCGGATTGATAGTCGGCGCAGCAACTACAGGCGAAACGCCCTCTAGGGAAACACAACGCAAGGAAATCAATGGCAGACGGATGCAGTGAAGTAGTACAAAAAAAGCGGGCAAGTCTAGTGAACGCACATAAAGGACAGAAAACACCGGGACGGAACACAATTCAGAGAGGTGGAACCCATTAATGTTGGCAACTGATGGAGCATACACGCAGAGTTTCATTGAGGAAGGTAAGAAAATAGTGGAAACGAGAAAAGACTAGGCAAATGTATGAGACTCGACAGCGAATTCAAGGCGCTGGTTACTTTATACAGCTCGTTTCCATGTTCCATTTCCGAAAAGAGAAAGACAGACCAAATGTAGCAAAAAAGAGAAACAGTACCACGAGACAGCTCTCTAGGCAGATGCGGACGGGGTCCAGGCGGAAAACCCCACCGGAAGACCGTTACCAGTGTAACTGGAAATGGTGTCGTTGTTGTCCGTGTCGAGAGGCTGCATGAGCTGCATCGGGATGGTCATCGAGACACTGATACCCATGTCACGGGCAACCAGAGGGGCGATGAGGAGGATGAGGAAAATAACCAGCATGCTGAAGTACAAAATGGCAAAGCGGACAACTCTTCTCTTCCGCAGCTTCGACTGCTTCAGGGAGTAGATCGGAGGACGGATTTGACGACTATGGGTTTGTTAGTGAATACAACACACGAGGATTCTTCATGGCGACTTACCTCGGCCGGAGCCAGAAGAGAATGACCGAGTGGAACTTGTCGACGTAGGGCATGCAGAGCGCAGGCAACATGACAAACAGGAGAATGTGACCCAAGACGAAATCGGCGGAGAAGTAACCAAGCTCCGTGATCTTGCAAAGGAATTCACGACCGGGCTGAGACATCGAGTGCCAGCCCATGTTGTACCATTTTCCGGTCCACCAAGCGATGTTGGACTGATCATGCTTGAACTCCCTGGTCAATGCGAGGGAAATGATGAACTTGTAGAAGAACCGTTGAATAGCAGCCGCGGCGATCATGCCGAGGAGCATGCGGGGCCAAGACCAGCTCTCCAGGAAGAACATGACTTCGAAGATGACAAGCAGAATGATGACGGCAATGGCGTGGGCAATAGCAGCGAGAACGGCACCGAACTTCTTGCAGCACATGCCAAAGATGGGGCCCATACAGCAAGCCATGGCGAAGAACATACCAGCGACACCGGCGTTGATGGCAACTGGTCCGAAGGCGACAATGGCAATCCGAATAATGGCGTTGGAAGCGTGGTTCTTGTCGTTGGAAATACCCGTTCTGGAGTTGATGTAGAGGTAGGGGACGAGAGTAACTGCAACTTGGACCAAAGGCACAATGATCTCACTCATGAAGATGTTGGTGAACTTGGCTCTGGGAACATCGCCAGACCCCTTCTCCGAAGGAACACCGAGAAGCTTGCGCTTGTAACCGGTGAGACGAGTACGAGATAAGCGGCAGAAAGCAATCCAGGAGGACGCGTGAGAACGAGAGTTACCACGGGAGAGCCATCTGATGTAATCGCGGTAGTCGATGAAGAAATCGTGCCAAGCGAACTGGTGAGGGTTGAACAGGAAGGGAGAAATGCAAAGGGCGAGCAGCGAAACCCAGAACCAGATCAAGGCCGCAGTCCAGACGGTAGACGTCGCGAACAGAAGCATCAGCAATGAGCGAGCACCGGCATAGATGGAAGGTCCAGCGAAACGGGAATACAAGACACCGAACGGAATACGGGCAGTGGCGAAACCACGACCAGTACCGATATAACGAGCACCACCGAAGGACAAGTTCTGGTGGACAGCATTCGCGTAGATTTGACAAACGAACACCTCGAACATGAAGGAGAAGGAGCCGAAGTGCTTCGCCAGACGGGTAGCCATACGCCAAAGTCCTCTCTCAGTCAATTCTTGGACAGCCAAAGGAACGAAAGAGATGAAGAACACGATGAAGATGGAGATGACACAACGGTTGACCCAGTTGATAATCGGCGTGAGATCAGCACAGTATGTGGGACGTAGAGGATCCGTAATGGGCAAGTTCGAGTTGTAACGGCAGGTAATGGTCTCATGCTTCAAGGCACCCAGATTGATCAGGACAATCATGAACATCTGCACAGACAACATAATGAACATGTTGTTAAGATGGAAACCAGGATGGGCGTAGTAGAAAGACAAGAAGCGATCGAGAGGGAGCTGTGTTCCAAGATAGTAGTATTCTCTGGAGAGCATCTGCTCACCCATACCCGTACCGATCTTGGTTGTGAAGTTCAAAATGGAGCCAAAACCAAGATCACGACCCTTACCACACTGGAAGTACTCGCAATGCTTGATACGTCCACCACGGCAAAGAGAAGTCATACCGGCGTAAATATCCTCGTTCAGGTGTAGACCCTTCTGAGCTTTCGAGATACCACCACGAGTAGTCATGAAGATACCGTTCAGGAAATCAGGGTGACCGTAATGCAGCTTACCACCGATCTGGGCGAGCGTTCGGGCAAACAGAGTACCGAAGGTCTGTTCCTTACTGGCAGCAACGTCACCAAGAACACCGACACTCTCGGAGAAAATGTATTCACGGGCACCGAGAATGGCAACAGGAGTATCAGCGGTAGAAGCAACACCAGGAGTGTAGGGCGAGACGTTATCATTTGACAGTTCCTCGAACTCAGCCAGTACGCTACGGATCTTCAAGCACTCTTCCAGGTAGTTGTCCTGGTTAGCGTCAATGACCTGGATGTATTCACCACGGTAGAAGATGATAGAGTGGTTCTGGTTGTCGGACTTTCCATCACCGAGAATCGGGTTTCCTGAGAGCTGGATCCTGAACTTGGGCTTGCGCATTCCGTTTTCGAGAAGTTCACAGTGACCGTCGATCAAAGCCGAGTACAGGCGAGGCTCCTCACCCTCCTCGGATGGGGGTTCCTCATCAAGGTAGGCGATCTGCAGGTCGGGGTAGGCGCGCAGAAGGAACTCAGTGTTCTCACGTTCATCCTTGTTGAACTTGGCGTAGCGCTGCATGGAAACGCAAATCTTGAACTTGCGACGTGCCATTCTTTCGAGTTCCCGTTCAAGCTTCTCGGAGTTGCCACCAAACATCTGAACGACTTCAGGGTTCTCCACACGGTAGAGAAGCTTGATGGCTCTGCTGTAGTTCATGAAACCGGAGACGGTTCTGTAGAGGGTCTGGGAGCGCAGCGAGGACCATATACGGGTACGGAGGGTGTATTCCGGAGCAGCAGACTTAAAACCAATGCAGTAGAAGGGAAGATCATCAATCTTGCTCTTCTGCGCATCCTTCTCGTTCTTCTCAGCTTCGCCATTGAATTGAGAGGTCTCATCAGCCAGAATCTTGGTGTCCTTGACGAAACAGTCCCACTCGTGGGGGTGGAGCTGCTTGAGGTATTCGAGAAGCGTCACGCGAGAGTACGGCTCATCTTCACGGATAATTTCACGGAGAGACAGGAGAATCTTCTCACTGTAGTGAGGGATGAGAACGCAGAATGTGGGCATGTTGTCAACCGGGAGGGGCTCGGGCATGGGAGTAGAGACAGACTGAGCGAAGAAAGAAATACGACGTTCAGCTTCACTACCCGAAGGGAAAAACTCGGTCTTGAAGGACTGATCCTCCTGGGACACGAAGAAAGTGGGGGCACGCAGAGTACGCTTGCCCTCCTGCTCCGAGGGAACCTGGTGGTACAGCAGCTTTTGAACATGGTCGATAGCCAGCAGATGCTCGCGGTACATCGAAATGATGATGGCGTTCCAGACCTGAGAGATAAGGACCTTGGGCTTGTACTTGATCTCCATGTCGGTGGTGGCAAGAACCTTTGAGTAGATACGCTTGGGTAGTCGCGAGAAGATGTTTCTCCAAGGAGACCAGATGGACACACCGAGGTAGAAGGACCTGGCCACCGAGAAGATGGTGTTGCAAATAACGTACCACAGATAACTATCGAGGAAGAACAGTGTCAAGTCCATGAACATCATGAGACCCAGCAAAATCTGAGGCTGCGCGTGGCAGAGGACGTTCGGGATGTAAGTCACACCGGCACATTGATGGATGCGCATCGGGGAAAGAATACGCATGGGATCTTTCAAAGACAGAGTCAAGAAGAAGTAAGACTCGACCAGCTTAGCACCGAAAACACAAATCCAAAGACCGTAAGACATCCACATATCGTTGCCCTGAAGACTGGGGTAACTGGCCGTGAACGTCTGACTAGCAACATACTGGCGACCGTGTTTCTTCAAGTAACTGCCAAACAAACCTCCCAAAGGCATGATGGCGAAGAAGAAGAACGTGGCCAGGGCGATGAAGAAGTGGACGATACCGATGATCAGAAGAATAGTCTCACTAAGACTGCTTGAGAATCCGAAGACGACAACACCAGGGGCGAGGTTGATCACGAATACAACGATGAGGAACATCAAACGTTTTGTAAGATGCTGAGCACCAGCCCAGCGGCGAGGCACATACATCCATTCACATAACGTAGCCGCAATTTGGATAAAGCCGACAAGCGCACCACCGAAACCGACAGCAGACCACTGCTTTGAGCCAGGTGGCTTGTTGTCCAACTGCTGTTGGTAGTTGTGGACGTATAGAGTAGGAGCGTTGTAAGCAGTGAAAAACCAGAAGGCACCCAAGTGGATGACCCAGATACGATTGAAGTTTGTAACCATGTGGAACCAGGACCGAGTCTCTCTGTACGTCTTAAAGAAGGCTTTCTTCCAGTCGACGTCCTTCAACTTGGTCCATCTCTCGGCAGGGGGGATGTCCACGAGGCGTGTCTTATCCTCCAGGCAGATGCGTTCGATACCCTCGGGGTACCAGAAGAGCTGGTTCATGTCATCGTATCCGATAATCTTGTCGTGATCTCGCTCCCGACGGACATATTTGCCATCCATGATCTCGTAACCTTGATCACGGCAGTACTGGTAGAGAGGCGTGATGATTTCATTGAGGTATGTGAATTCTTCGACCGGCTCAACACGGTTCTGGCACTCGGGAGAAGTGTAGTAGTCGTCCGCACACTTGAAGAGGAAACAGATAATCTCGGGCATGTAGCGAACCTGGTTGGCCTCACCCCAGACCAACATGTACAGAGCCAATTGGCGGATTCTGTCATGCTGAGACATGCGGTTCATGCGGGTCTTCCATCTGTACACAGCGGCCTCCAAGCTGTTGTCACCTTCCAGGGCCTCGAGGTTCTCTTCGACGTTCTCGGGGTTTTGTTGTGCCGCTGCCTTGGCTGCCGCGGCAGCCTTACGGGCCTTTCTTGTCTTCCGGTCGGCTTTTCCGAGCTTCATGTTGGCGAAACCTACCGCGTCATCCATGTCGAGATGAGCTGCGAAGTACCAACGACGGTAATTGGCATTATCACCGCCGATGTAGTCGGCGTGAAGTGACAGAAGGGCTTGATTCGGGGTCATTCTCGAGGCGCGCGAGTCCAGCTGTGTCATCAGGTGGTCGTACATGTTGCGCATGCTATCTCTCTGGAAACCGAACTTGTTGACCAAGTCGATGAAAATATCCTCGACTTCTTCCTTGGAAACGGGAACTTGGCCGTCCGACGCCCACGCTGGGTAAGGCTCCCTTGAACGCTGCGCTCCAGGCAGGGCGTTTCCGTAGTCCATGCCATATACCGGAGTGGAAGCTCCAGATGACCGGTTGGCGCCATACGAAACTTGTGAGGACGGTGGCCGGTAGCCGCCGCCATATCCTCGACCAGCGTACTGACTGTCAGCGTAGCTATTGTAACGTTCGTCCCCGCGACCGTAGTAGTCCATATCAGCAGCCCGCGCAGTTTCGGACCTCATAGTGAAATCACTGAAGGTCTCGGAATCCTCCTCAGAATCGCCTCGCCTTCTTCCCTGGTTTCCACTATTACCTTGGTCATAGTACTGGTCACCATAGTACTCATCCTGGTGGGCAGCATCATAGTATCCACCTTCTTGACCCCCTTCCGCATTGTAATATCCGCTGCCACTGCAAGGAGATAGAAACGTCAATCAAAAGACCCACCGATAACTATCAGATGTTGGAAGACTTACCCTCGGTCATAATAACTATCACCGTAATCGTTAGGATCGTAATAAGCCTGAGCGTGTTCGTCCTGGTAGTACGAATCGCCATGCTCCTGATGGCCGTAGCCATCATCGTAGTGCTGCTCTGCTGGATATCCAGACATATTGAGTAGCCACAATCACCGAGCCTGTAAGAGCTTCTTCTGGGAGAATCAGCAACCGATTGGCAGGCACGGTCAGTTGCTCTGGAGTGTACCCCGAACTTACATAGACAGTGGCCCATTAAAAATTAGTAAGATCCTTTCTCAGTGATAGACGCATCAACAGATCGCAGTTCGGAGGTAGTGAATAGGTTATCGAAGTTCTGGGAGAACGCGTCGAAATTAACTCTGGCACAACGTTTCTCTAGAGGCACCAGTCCCGGACTGTCAAACGATGTCGAGCAATCAATCTCAACCGCAAAGATCGTCTATTTTTTTTATCTCGTTGGTCGACTCTAGGGCGGAGCCGTTTGGTCGTCACTCGAAGTCGTTGGTCAAACGAATGGCAGGGTAAAGCGAAGTAATGAACAAAACACGACTAAGGGGCGAAGAAAAGCCTCCCGACGACCACAGGCCGAACCTGTCTCAGCCAAGAAAGACCTCCCTCTTCTTTCCTCAAACGAAAGCAAGAAAGAAGGAAGGACGTCTGGTCGCTAGTGTTGCAGAGGTGAGTCGGTACGAGTAGTAAAAGAGCGAACGGAAGCCGAAAGAAAAGAGGTCGAAGATCCAAAGAACGAAAGAAGGAAGTAACTAAGAGACGGACGGGGAGAGGGAGGCTTGAGTTGGACGGTAGTGGTGAAAAAGGAATTGATTGTCCACCCAAGCAGGGAAGATAGTACTGGCGCTACTCCTAGTACCTGGGAAGGGGGGGCCGGTGGTTATTTTGGGATCCGGATCTGCTAATTTACTGCGCGCCAGTCCGTACCTGTATGCAATACCGATTCCTCCTCGAAGGGTCAGGAAGTGTAAATATGGTAAGCAGCCGGCCCCGCTAGCCTATGAGAACCTCCCCCTCCCCCATCGCGGTATTACCGCACCCGGTATCAAACGCGCGTATCGTTACCCACCTCGCCATCCAGGTCTGCCCACAGCCCAGTGCCTCAGCGCTCGCCCACCACTCAGATTCCTTGGGGGTTGGTCCGGAGTGCGGATTACTTGGCAGGGTCCTCGATGATTGGCCTACGACCCCAGGTGGCTCATATTGTCTACCTGCCTACCTGACCTACCAGGTGTGGTGTCAAGGATTCGAGGTGCCTCAGATACCATGGATAGATAATGGGGATGGGCCACCACCACTACCACCACCACCCCCCAAGGCGGCGTCGTGGATCTGTTGTTTGCAGACAACCCCCCCTCCGCCCTCAACCATCGACCCTTTTGATACACGGCAGATCCCCGTTGCCACACGGCCGGTTCGCCCTCCCGGAGCAAATACTTCTTTCGCTCCTACAGTGACAGCTTGGGGCTCTGGGAGAAGGTTAAGCGGCGCGTTTCCGGCAGCATAGTAAGGTACTATCCAGACGGTGCTAGTCGCGGAATCCATGGGAATCAACGACGGCCCCTGAAGCCAGACCCACCGACCGGTAATGCGAATGGCGCAATAATACCGTACCTCCCACGTACCTTACATGATGTGTATCCGCGTTACAACCAAGCATGTCTTGATATGGTCTTGTTTACGTTGCTTCCGCCCGGCATGCAGGGATAATTGTCCTCATTCCTACGAGACTGTCTTAGCGACTGCCTGGCCGTACTACAGGCGGCAAGTCAAAAATGCGTCGCTATGCACTGCATACTACTACCACCTTGAGGTTGTTTATTATCGAAGGCTGTCGAGCATCGTGGTGAGCTTTCCACCCGCGCGCGGGCTGCCATTCTACCAAAGGATTCTACAAAAGAATTGAACGTTGTTCCTGTTCAAGATACTGACACCCGCAGCTCCCCCTCCCCGGTTTGTAAGCATCTCCGTATGTAACTACTCTATCAGCCTGCGTATCTTATCATGGATCCTTAGTCCCATTACGGAGAGAGGGGGGGGGGTTACCAGACCCTCATCTCCTTTCAATTGATATACAGGAGTAATATTTAGTGGTTGGCTCCATATACCAATCGAAAGGAGATGAGGCAAGCAGATGTTATTATAGCTACTTGACGGGATACTGCAGTCTTGTTCTCAATCGACCTTGTAGCAGTACCATTTGCTCCCTCTATCCATAATCCGCCTTGCCATTGATCAATAGTACGTCTTCCGTGGTCGGAAAACCAATCTGGATGGATTCGTCCTGTGGACGCAGTAGCCTAGATTGAATTTGCCACGGTTCGCACGCAGAACAGGCATCGGCCTATCCCATAGTTAACCACCCATCCCCGCTGAGTAAGGTGGTAAGGTACAGAGTAACTAGTAGATAGGTGTACGGAGTACTTTGTACTATGTAGGTACCTACCTAGGTAGTAGTTAGTGAACATTTCCATTTTTACCCTTTCCATTTATATCTCCCCCTTGCCACCAATATTTCCCACTCGGCATTTATAATCTACATTGATGGGCATTCACCATAGTATGTCAAATCAAAGTATAGAGTACTGTGTACTCCTATTGAGAGCTCCTCCGGACAGCGCAAGTAGGGAGAGGGCTGCGAGGATGTCTTTGAGGTGCCTCGAATCTTGTGGGGCAGCATCGAGGAGCAGGTAAATACATGACGCTGTGGTTTCTCCTCCGATGACATTACCCATTTATGCACGTTGGAATCACCCAGGCGGATGTTCAATGTTTGACGGCTACCGATTCTCCATAGCAGAAGAACAGTGTCCCCCACAGGAATGCAGAGTATGGGGTATTATGGAGGGCTCGTCCCATTCTTCGGGCAAGTCATTACTATAGCAAAGCAAAGAAATCTACAACATACCTACTCAGCCACGCCCCTCCCCTACGGATGCCTATTGATGATGTTGATGTTGAAGGAGTGGCCATACATACCTACTTCGCAGTGCACAGGGTACCTTTAAGGTACCTGGCTGGATGACTATCCGATGTACTCTATCAATTATACCGTCTTGTCTCTCCCGTTTTGCAAACAGACCCCCAACGACGATCGGATGCCCCGTTTAAAGTATTGGAAGCTTTTATTTGGCCCTCGATACCCGATACTGAGACTCATCTATCCCATTCCTCGGGCTGGTGTACCTACCAGACACCCGTAGGTAACTAACTACCTACCGTGGGTTCTGTCAGGGCCGTTGCGATACCATTTCCACCGCCGTGTACGAACACATGGGGTCGGCCTGAAAGTTACACACTTACGGTGCCACTTTACTAGCATGTACTGCCGCAAACACCCGCTGACACCGCATAAGCAAGTCAAGCACACCGTTCCAAGATAATGTAGTCGTCAAACCACTAAGGTTGTCTGCTCGAGGCAAGCGAACCCCCACCACGACTAGACCCAACTTTCAGCCTTGGTTGAAGTGGCTTTTTCTTGCCTTCCCTCGACGCCTTCTCTTGTTTCTTCAAGAAATCCGTTTCAACCCGGGTTCTTATTGGGTAAGTCAGTTATCTCGCGAGTCGCAACACCGGGAATCGTAACGGAAAGTCAGGCTAGATAAATGAATGATCGACACACAATGTGGTCGGCCTTCCAGCCTTCCGCGCTGAAGGCTGGGTAGTGCTGTGGATACATTAAGTGGCTAGTGGACACCTACGACTGTAGTCTGTATCTGCTTCATGTCGACACATCGCTAGAATGATGTTAGTAGTAAGTAGGTATAGTGTACGGAGTAAGCAGGATCCGTACTTGACCAATAAAAAAAAAAACTTCTAGAAGGCTATGTAAGGGGGGGGGAAGGGGGCGGTTTGAACGTGAACGTTGTGTGCTGACTGCTGAGTAGATAGAAGGGGCACTTCGCAGGCGGCGGCGGCGTCTAGTACGGAGTACACAGGAAACGGTTTATTAATAATATCGGCTCCAATATTTTTTTTCTATAGCCGAGTAAAGAACAGGCATGGAAAACCTTGGGTTTCTTAATACTTTTTCCGCCATCTTAAGAATCTGTCGGTCGATGTAGTTACATCGTAAGTAAGTACGTATGGATTGTTTCCAAAAATATGCCGGTGACAATCAGTGTATCGAGATCCAATCCAGTAAACTCAAAGCCATGGGACCAGCCACCGCTGTACCACCGGGCCCTCTAATGTGAATGTCTCATTATTTGCATCTGGTTCCCCGGTTTGACTTTTGATGTGGATTAATCACTGGATACATCTATGCTCCCGGCCGCAGATTTATCTAGAATGAGAACAGAAGGGTTCTTTGACACGGAATTTGATGGACCGCCCGGTCATGTTCCGCCGATGAATTTGAAATCGTATACAGAACTACCTACCTATATGGTCGTGCTCCCGCCCTTGTAGACATCCAAGAATCTGACAAACCTGACCTTGATGATTGATTGATCGGACCGCTCGAAAGCCCCATGCTTGTTCTAAGTATACCACGTCGAGAATAGCTCTGGGGGGCAATTATCAGCAGGAATTATTGGATAATAGGAGTCTCCCAATAACAACTTCATTATCTGAGTACGATATGAACCTACCTACCTACCTATCACTTCGACCAGACAGCCATAGTAATGTAATAATTATGGAAACAAGTAACATCGAGTAACTCCGTATCTTTCGGAGTACGGAGTACAGGCATTAACCTTACTTTTTGAAGGTACCTACTATGTACCTTGGGTAAGAGTGTGGCCGCCAACGTTACAAGGCGATTTTAATCAATGTTGCCAGCAGCGCAGCGTTGAGCGCCCATCCACATTAGGTCTTATGGTGGGGTCGCCCTCAGGACAACTTACAGGTTTCATGAGCCTGCTGCTGGGCTAATCCCTCAACAGAGGGGGGCTGTGGAAAATTGGGAGGGGTGGGACTGGGATGCGGGCCGGGGCCAATCGGATGGGCCAGCCCGACAAAGGCCAGCGGGTGGCAATTCCCTGACGCGCGACGGTCGACTGATTGAATGGCCGGGCCTGGTCGAAGGCGTGGAACCGCTGGGAAAAGGGGGGTTTCAGGTTCCATCTCGCCCGACCTAGACCCCGGAATTATCTTTCGCATTATTATTGTTATTATTATTCGTGTCCCAATGATGATTATTCCGCCGTCTTACAGTGGTTACTCGATGCGTGCACTACACTACTGCTGCCGTCCACTTGTACTTTGCAAAAGGCGTACACGGAGGCCTGTGCATCGGTATCTTATGTTCCGACTTACACCGCATGATTGCGACCGGTGGATAAGTGGATAGGTGGATAGATAGGAGTGTATCTCTCCTCCAGAACAATGCCGGTGGAAATCGAGTCCTTATCAAGTCATCCGCGCACCTTAACTAATCTAAGTACTATGTATGATCGAAGTATAATTTAAGTATATACGGCGTTGCACCCAAGGCCTGGAGTCTGGACAGGGGAGGTCTCAGCCCGGTATCCCGTTCGGGCTGTGGGCTGAACGCTTATCAGCCATCAACCCTCGCACTTCGCAGCTTCCCGGCCGGGAGCGGCAGGGATCGACGAGTCGATGGCAACTGACTCAACCGCACACGCAGTTAACTAGTTAACTAAGGTTGAACTTGACTTTCCTGCCGTCGACGGTCTCAGTAGCAGCTGTACGTACCTCCCAGTCCAGTGTCCACGGCAAACGACTTCGCCACATCGATATGCCACACCTGGTTGTTGGATGATCCGGAGTGCTTTTTCCGTGCGATGCGCGATCGGCACGTCTCAAGGCAACATGATATTCAGGAGCTGATGCGATCATAGTAACCGGATGCAATCCCTGTGGCAAGCCTGTCTTAAACCATACATACTACGTACGTACGACGATCTGATTTGCGATGATGCTTGACCGATGTCGGGTACAACACACCTCCGCATTCAGCAGTCGAGATGTGGCTACGGTGCGGAGTAGAACGCGCATGGATTTCGGTCTCGGTTGAAGCAGTGGCATCCCGGAGCTTGATCACACGCTGAGCTTGGATTTCTAGGTGGATTGTGCATGTGTGGTCTTGCAGGCGCTCCGATGTTCCAATCTTTGACGGTGGTGTAACCCGACTTGTGGGGATGTGGATTAACATGCAGTTTCGCTCTTGCTTGTGCCGCGATACTTCTCGACGTGCAGCCGATGAGATAATCATGTCTCTGACATCGCCCAGCCTCCATTATTTCCACTAACCGGTGGCTACCTTGGTTGATGTTCTTCAGATGCAGCAAGTCGTTTGGGCTGATGCGGTTGCTTCGAGACATCTTATGCGGGGAGCTTCGACGGTTCCTGCAAATCACTTGTACTTGGAAACTCTTGTATCATCGATCCTCCCGCCCATAGGTTCCTGGGGCTTTGCTGCACGGATGTTTACTGTGGAGCAGACGGCATCCAAGACCAAGGTTTGTCTGTTCCGTGTGATATGCGCGCAGAGTACCTGATGTAAACATTGCAGGCCCTTTGCCACGGCGCACGTCAGTAGGTCGGCTTTTCCTGCTGGCAATGGTCACTTTTACGCAGATATTTCTCCCCTTGGTATTGGTGATTATTGCTCGTCGTTTTGGCGATTCTGGCCAACCCAAACAAGCCGATGGGTGGTTGCTTGTACTCGCACTGCCCTCCAGTTTTCCACGTAGCCCATGTTCTTCAACACTTCAACGGCATTCGGTCGTGTTGTTCTATTCTGGCCGTCATGACCATCGATGGAAAATATAGGCATTTATATACATTGACGCCGGGTTGTACTGGATGACGTACAGAATGACATATCGAGTATTAGGTGGTAGACAGCAGCTGTGGGGGGGGGGCTTTTACTGTCAATGCAGTTTGTCCATCTATGGGATACCTGCTTGATACTTGGACTCGGTCGATTGCCTAGTCTCTTTGTGCTTCGATGCCTGCTCTTTGTGGAGGCCATGGCATCACCTTGTGGGCGGCTCTCCGTGGTGCTGGCTGTTGTCTGCATATTCATTTACAGCTGCTAGCTTGACCTGATCTACATAGTATGTGATCACTACTGAAAGCCCACTTTCGTGTCGCATTGGCTTATACAACTCTCTTGTGGACTCTATATATTTCCTCACTGGTACACGGTATGTGGCTATTGCATTGGGTCTGCTCGGTATGGCCTATTGGCTGATACGAAGGAGTAGACAAGTTTTGTAGTACGTTTGAAGTTCAACGTCACTTGATCGCTGGCTTCTTGGTTGCTTGCTCGAGACTGAGAAGGATGTTAGTTACTACTTATGCGAAGAATGAGGTCGAGCTCGAGGCCGCAGCAATTTAGCTGCAGCAAAAAGCAACAGGTAGGACGTATGCAATCTTTTTGGGCTGTAGAAAGTCACCATGTTTAGTATCCTTCTTGCTTCCTTCTCTTATATGTCTGTCTTCCCCATCTTTGTGTGCAATGGCCAGTAGCCCTTGACAATTTATGACATTGTTCATGTGCGGTTTTTTTTGGGGGGATTGCTTGCATTTTTTCCCTGGGAGTTTCATACTAAAGAGAGGTCACTAGGATACCACTAATAGGTACTGTAGTCCATTTGTTTCATTGTTGTGTTCCAACTCTAAAGTGCTTATATTCGTGTAGAATGTTAACGGGAAGAAATATATCATAAAGAAACACCACGCAGACAGTGTGTCAGTTGGAACATTGGCGAGGAAACATATTATGGAAAACGTCCAGTTTATTGCATAGCCTTGAATTATAACTAGAATCGAAGAGTAAAAATATAATCAATAAAGCTACAGATAGCTTCGAGATCATTATTTTTGAATATGGTTTCAAAAGATGAGCCTAAGACTAGGGGTATAATGCAATAAATGTGTTATCTAACATATAACAAGCCCGGGTGGTCTAGTGGTATGATTCTCGCTTAGGGATTTAAACCCCAAGCATATCTGCGAGAGGTCCCGCGTTCGATCCGCGGCTCGGGCCTTGTATCTTCTTTTTTGCTTTTTCTTTTTCTATCATCATGATGTTGCTATGATGGATTATGTAGATAGAAATAAACAAGACCAACAGAAGAAGGTGGTGGAATCAGGAAACCAGATTAGGTGCCTCTCATAAGCTTGCTGCATACTATTTTTCTTCAGTTGTCCCGACATGGCCGGCTTTATTGAATCTGGCGGACCAACTGCCCAGGTTGCCGTGCCAACCGCCTCGCTCCCACCGACAATCAATAGCACCTTCTACGACTACTACTCACACGCAGGTACACGAGTTGCATCGCTGCAACCCAGCAGACACATCGACAACAGCCCAGCAGGTGCTTTCGACCCCTCACACCACCGGCTGCACAGGTGGAGGGCTAGTCCTGTGTATTTGGAGCAAACTCGTCCGTGGAAGCCGACAAGATGGCCCGACTCAACCCTGCCAGTCCGACCAAACCGGCCGATCTACGACCGCGACAGACGAAGACTACCAGCAAGATCAGTCGAAGTGTCACCGCCACGAAACGCGAGTCCGGAGACAGCGCCACAGTATCGCAGGATAAGGCGGAGAAGGAACAATGGGCCTTGACCGATGAGATATGGTCAAAGAGCAGATCCTCCGCAGCAACGGATGAACGGCCCCCACAAAGGAAGAACCGACCACAAAGGGCAGGAACCGTTTCAAGTACCACGTTCAACATATTTTCAGAAAGTGATGGCGAAGGCGAAACGGAAGATAGCAGTCGGTCATCTTTATCCAGCCAAGCACAATCGACAACAGACCCTTTGAGGCTCTCGCATGTCAATTCTTTGTTGATCCCATTGTCCCAGCAGCCGCGGACCCGGCCACCACGCAAGTCAGTGGGACTTAATTACGACAAGGAAAATGATCCGATCGATGGAGAAGAGCAGGAGGACGAGGGCTCTTCTCTTTCCAGGAATTCGTCTAATGCGTCGAATCGATCACCGACGCGGAGAAATGTGCCGCAAGCTGAGGCGAGAGGGGAACCTCAAAGTCGAATTTTGCGCTACCGCCAACAGGAAATACAATCCGAGGACGAAGCAAGCGAAGACAATGATTCCGACTCAATGGACGATTTCATTGTTAGTGACAATGAAGAACCAAGCTTCCATGAGACATCCGCCGACGAGATCTCCGAAGATGAAGAGAAACTGCCTACACCTTCCCCTCCCAGGACAAGGAAGAGATTGGTCAGGGGGAGGAGACCTGCTCCCGAAATAGACACGATCGGTTCCCAGGGCTCTTCCCCAGAACAGTCTTCACAGGGCATAATGGCAATGCAAGTCCCTAGACTCGAACCGAAGCCCCAAAAGTTGTTTCAGAAGGAGCTAGGACTCTCCGATAAACTGAATGGCCTGAAGATTGACGACAATGGCGTGGAGTTTCAGCCGGCAAAAACCCCCCACGGGTGAGTATTTCTCCTTTCTCGCCCATAGCAATATATATGGTATTAATAAACCTGAAGAGGCCCACGCGAAGAGGGCAGATCTCCTACAACGCAAGCTACAATTTTCGGGACACCGCCATCCAGTCCATCCAAAGGCCTGCTCCGATCACCAACAAAGTCGAGGGTCCATATACCACCTACGCCACATCGAGAGAGTGTAGAAGGATTTTGGAGCCAAGAAGCCACTAACGATTGGGTCGACCAGCATTCCCCATGCAAGATAGACACCTTTCTACAGGAATTCGACGAGTCAGAAGCGGAAGCCATCGATATAGACATCATGCCCAGAACTCGAGTCACAAAAACTTCACCGACAAAGACACCGAGCAAGACAGCGCTCAAAAAAGCCGAGGCATTAAAGAAGAAAACCGAAAAGGCTCTCAAGCAGGAGTTTGACGAGAAGAAAGATTCAATGGCAAAGGAATTCCTCAAGGTTCTAGACGACACCGTAAACGAGGGCGAGATCCATAGGATTGCAGCGACAGGGGACGGAGTGCCGATTGTCTGGAGCAGGACTCTCCAAACGACGGCTGGCCGAGCAAACTGGAAGAGAATTACACCGCCAGCGAAGTCGAAGATGCCACCCAGGCACCATGTCAAAATTGAATTAGCGGAGCGTATCATCATAAACGAAGACCGGCTGATCAAGACACTAGCTCACGAGTACTGCCATTTGGCCAACTATATGATCTCTGATATACAAAACAATCCTCATGGGGAAAGCTTTAAACAGTGGGCTCGCAAGTGCGAGGAATCGATGAAAGACCACCCTGTCTATGGCAACCAGGTCCAAATCACGATGAAACACGGTTACGATATCGATTACAAGTATGAATGGAAATGTGTCGATTGCTGTCAGGTATATGGACGCCATTCGAGGAGCATCAACCCTCAGAAGAGCCGGTGCGGACGATGTCAGGGGAAATTGCAGCAGATCAAACCCAAACCTCGAAACGTCTCGCCGCAGAAGAAACAGGCAAAGTCGTCGTTGCTCACGAGCAGCGCAAAGAGTCTGTTGGAAAGTGTGGCCAAGGTGATGGACCAGGAAAATCGCAAATCTGACCCTGACCAACCACCCGAGTCGCCCAATTGACCAGGGGATGTATTTATCTGACATGTCATGAATGATGGTTGGACGTTTTGATTTTAGCGAAGATATTGTTCTGGTGTGGTCGCCCTTTTTTTTTTTCTTTCTTGTCGTTCCTTTAGCGCCTTATATATAAACACCCCCTCTGCATTCCTGATTCATTCTCTCTCCCTCATCCCGCCCCCATTTCGGTACTACTATCTGGTCTTGACCATTTCCGTCGACAAATCTGTGAGACATATTCCGATGAGTTATATATATACACATATATATACTGCACCGCGAGTTTGAGTTGATGTTCTTTGAAGTGATTGGAATCATACTATTTCTTTCTATAATATACATATACACATATACACCCTCCAAACCATAAGACAATCAGACAATCCAAAAAAGAGCCATTGAATAAAATTGTATAGCCTATCAAAGAACGCGGAACTAGAACAAGATTTCCAAGACAACATAGCTCCTGTCTGTCGTAGACGTGCCGGTTTTGAGACTCATAGTCTTCTTAGATATCATTTTTCAAACCAACAAGTCGAATCATTTGCATTGGCAAGTAGGCCGAGAAACCAAGATCAGACCGTCAGAAATACTTAGCGAAAAAGAAATATTGCAGCGAGAGGAGAGACAACAATTAAACAGGCACGACGGGCTCGAGTTGAGTGAGAGCCTCTTTGTATGCGTGGCAGGGGATAATCGTT
Organism: Aspergillus ellipticus CBS 707.79; assembly: GCA_003184645.1. Lineage (NCBI taxonomy): Eukaryota > Fungi > Ascomycota > Eurotiomycetes > Eurotiales > Aspergillaceae > Aspergillus > Aspergillus ellipticus. The sequence continues at coordinate 23,032 of KZ826144.1, forward strand.
TTGTCTGGGAACCTAGGCCAGTCAGTGGCTGGTTTATTTCGAAGCATGGGGTTGGGTTTACCGGCAATATGAACCTTAGGTTCCATCTTCCTTTTCTGCATGCTAGGTCTGTGAGGGTTTGCTTAAGAGTAAGAGTGGTTGTACAAACTGCACGTGTAGTACATGGAGTGTTCGTTGTTGTTAAGGCTTTTATGCAGTATGCGAAGGGATATATAGGATAGGATATGTCAAATGAAAGGTAGAGAATATGTTGTTTTCTTTCAGTTGGTTCGTTTGATTCCTAACTAGGCATCTATCCATCTATCTATCTATATATACAGCCTTGCTGGCCATCCAGATCTATTTATCCATCCATGGTATTATTGCTCTCCCATGAGCATTATTTTATATCCCCCCCTCTTTCCATATCTTAACCCGCACGGCCATCCAGATGAAACGCTATGCTGTTTCATCCTGCCCGTCCTTTCAAAAACATATAAATATAAACCTCCCCTCCAAATCCCATAGCATAAAACAATCAACCTCCTAGCTAGCCCCCCTCCCTCCCACTCCGCAACCCCCCCCCAAAAAGAATCAAGCAAACAACCCCCACTCCACAACCTCCAACTCCCCGACCAACCTCCTCAACACCAACTCCTCCATGAGCGCCTCCTCGCCCCTCAACCCATCCAAATCGCCCTTCCCCTCAAACTCCTGCTCGGGAACATTCCCCCAAACCAAAAAATCAGTATCCATCTCGTCCCCCAACCTAACCAACAAGAACCAGCACCTGGTCGTCTTCGTCAACGCCCCTTCCCCGCTCGATCCCGCCACTCCGCCCCCAGCCCCGGGGCTTCTCCTCGGCCCAACCGGCGATGTAAACCGCACGGCACCGGTATATCCTCGCGCGGAGGCAGGGAACTTTCCGAGCGGGACGGGGGTCGGGGTTGTCACGATCTCCATTTTGTCGTCGGCGTCGCAGAGGTCGAGCGCGTGGTAGATGGCGGCGGCTTTGTCGAGGGTTTCTTGGGAGGGGGATGCGGGGGAGGAGGAGGAGGAGGAGGAGGAGGAGGAGGA
>KZ826145.1:0-23967 GCA_003184645.1 Aspergillus ellipticus CBS 707.79
GGCGGGGGGGACCGGAGGAGGAGAGGTGGATTGTGTGGGTTGGGAGGGGGACGGGGCCGGCGTGATGGGGGGAGGTGTGGCAGGGGGTTGTTGTTGTTGTGGTGGTGGTGGTGGTGGTGGGCATTGTGATGGTGTTGTGGTTGTGGTGATGTGATGGGGGACTGGAAGGGTGGAGGATTGTGAAAGAGGGGTGGTGGGAGGGGATGGTGGAACAGGGAGAGGAGAGGATTTAAGCATCGTGAAAGGGATATACCTGGCAGGGGTTTTTGATAACGGGTGGGGTGGGATTGGCTGCGGGTGCTAGTGCTGACTCTCTGCTTACTTTAGAGTAGTTGCGCCAGGAACTATCTATACTATTACTGTTATGTTGGTCCTGGGTGCGATAAGATCGGAGGTTGGATCAAAGTTATCTGCCATCCAATGGTGGGTTTTTGGCAGCGGGTAACTGCTCATTGCTGCGCATGTATGATCTTTTGAATCAGTTGGAGTATGTCCGCATGTGGCTATTCATCGGATCTATTTTTCTGTATTAGGGTTCAGGTTTTCGGTCTAGGTTCGGACCAAGATGTTAGGATGTCTCTCTTGTATAGCCCTAATCACATGACACCTTGGTCCGGTATATATCTTCAACTTGCACAGTGGTCTGTTTAAACTTCAACAGGACCGAGTCATGCTTCGGAGAATAATCCGAGTTGGGTCTGTGGATCAATCCAGGTGAACCAAATAAGACAGTCTTGGCATATTTGCAGGATTTAGCAGAGTCAATATCTCCGCAGCAGTCAGGTGTCTCAAATGTGAAAAAAGTGTCAATCCGTCTTTCGATGGTTTAGTTCTAGGTGCATAATAGGGGAGTAGGCACCGTCGGACTTCCTGGATGGTGGGTGCTGTCTTTTATAGTATCGATTACTCTGTACAGGGGTCGCATGTATGGTGTTGTATAATCTCTTACCACACCAAGTACCTTGCCATACACGTCTTCAAGCACCTCGCCCAGTATCACATGGAGCACTCTGGTCAGCCTTAGCGAAAATTTTGTCAAGTACCTCACTGAATATCGTACGGAGAATTTAAGCAGGTATTCTGCTGAAAATCCCATCAAGTAGTGAGTATACTATCTCCAGATTTCATATGATCAGAATGATACACGGCCAGTAAAGCAATATCGAGACGTGCCAAAAAAAATAAAACAATTTCCCTGATGGCCTCTGTCCCGCACTGAGACATGCAGATTTTAGAGCCAAGATTCTCCCTAGTTCGTAGTGTCTTAATCATGGTATTATCTGGGGGGCAACGCCATCCTTCTGACAGAACCTGCCCTGGCGCTACTTCAGGGGTCACCCCGTTCCACTCCTTCCGGTCCCGCTTTCTCATTGAGGATATCTATTGGAATTGGAGTGGCGGCATGTCGATTGGCTCGATGGGGCTGGGGACGAATGTCAGTGATAATCCATTATCGCACTCTGTATATGAAGAAGGCGGCTGCGGCTTATGTCAAGTCGAATGGCGGCACTGGTGTGCCGAAGAATGTGCCGTGGGAGAATGTCATTGTGCATGGCGGGCCGTATGTCTTGAGTGTGGATGCGAGCTGGGGGGTGGATCATCGGGGGGGGGGGGGGGGAGGGCGTGCAGATCTCGAATATGACGTTTAAGGTATGTTTTTCTTCTTTAGTTTTTCACTTCTCGACCTTGCTCTTCACATGGCTGAAGGCTTTTATTATTACACGCTTGACAGGGTCTTTCTATCGATACATGTTGACTAATCTGAACCCGAATACCTTCAAACACTCAAACTTTACGCAAAACAAAAATCCTCCATTCCCGCTATATGACAAATACTCTAATCTAATCTACCCATTCATCTACAACCCCACATCCAGCCTCATAAACTCATAGATATAACCCATCCCAATCCAAGAAAGTCTGCGTCACGACGTCTCTCACTCTCGTGACCCGCCCAGCCCTAACCCCGCCTCGACTCCTCGACGACCGTCCACTCCTGTCTGACCCTTATCCCCCCCTCCGGATTCTGTCTCTGATTCACGAGCCTCGTCTCTAGCGACTCATCGCTCTCACAACTTACATTCCCCGTGGAGGTAACCCCAACCGGATTCTTCACGCCCAGCGGACGCAACGACACCTGGCTCGTGTTGTCCTCCAGCTCCTGAAACACGTCTCCGCTTGGGGGCTTGGGGGCCGCAGACCGCGATGTCGTTCGTGTTCGCCCCGTTGCATTGGGACTGGTGACCCACCGCTTTAGCAGAGGGCGCATCAGGGGCACGCACGCGAGGATGACGGCCAGACAAGGCTCCAGGCCGCTGAGGATGCTGAAGGGGGTGAGTGAGTAGGTCAGATCGCTGTAGTCGGTGCTGGCTAGGATGGCGATGCGGAGGGCGCTGATGACGCAGGTGCTGTGGCGGGTGGGTTAGTGGGTCGGAGGGACCGGGAAGGGAATAACGACAAGGGAGAAGAGAGACCAAGGAAAGGCGGGACGTCTTACACTGCACCCAGCCCGAAGACGATCATCAAGGTCACCTTTTTGTACTGCGCCATCTGCAGCCGATACAGCAACGGCATCGGGATGACCAGCACCACCAGGTCAGTCACCAGATTTATCACCCCCATCACGGTGAACGATTTGACTCGATCGCCGCATTTCCCGCCAGGGATGCTCCGATCCCAGTTGAATGCGAACGGGCGACAGTTCAGGAACGCGGCTAGGGTGGTCGCGATGGCCCAGCAGATGATGATGACGATGGTGATCTGGGAGCTGCGCAGGACCCACGGCACGGGGAAGATCCGGAAATAGAGCAGCAGGATCGAGACCTTGGAGCACGCCAGGCTCAGAACCCAGAGCGGCTGCAGCGGCATCTCGATCTTTGACAGCTCGACGATAGGTGCAGATCCGTAAATGGCCTCAACCGTCTTGGTGTGGCCGAATCCGATGCCGGTTTGGATAACCCCGATGATGTTTATGGTCTGGACACCGATGGCGAACATCTGGATGAGGCAGCTGGTTAGTAGTATGTTTTTGGTGGAGTTTGGTTGGCGTGCTGCACACTTACACAGGCGGCAATGATGAAATAGTCGCTCGCGGTCCACTTCTTACGCGCAATGTGGTGGGCCAGAAGACGCAGGACCACAGCAACAAATGTCAGAACGGAAAAAGTGATGGACATGCCCAGCAGCTCCCGCTGGGGCTGCGTCTTGATCGGGAAGATGGCCGTCATCGTGTCCTGGCGCGGCAGGCGGACGCCCAGGCGACACAGACTAGGGAGGCGTATGGTCAACTTAAATGCTCCTGTATAATTTCATAATGGAGACGGTCAGGGGAGAAAGGGACTAGTCTCCAACTGGTGGGCAGGGATGAAGGCCCCGGCCGGGCCATGTGCGCGCGGACGCCTTCTTCCAACTCTGTATCATTGATATCAAGCCTCGGCCATGGCACCAGTATCCCCGCGGACCGTCCGGGTGGGTGGACGTGTCTCCCAGGGTTATGGATCGCCGGAAGATGCCGACACGGCCGCCCAAAAGTACGGATTGTGGGGATCACTCGGGATGCACTCCGACCCCCAGCCAGCCCTGGATTGGTGGACCAAGTGTCACTATCTCCAGCCTCTTTTTTAGCGTGTGACAGCCCACGTTGCGGCGGTCACATTGCCAATAACGGACGACCTGTTTCCCCTGGGCCAAGCCATGATTTGATATTAACCCCGTGCCGGCTTCCATCGGGATTCGACTCAACCATTCCCCAACATGGCGATCACACCTCCTGTTGTGGCTGTCCTCGCCATCGGCCTGGTGACTCTGCTCTATCTTCGCGCCCATCATCGCAAAGCCTCAGTGGGCAAACCCCTGCTGAAGCTGCCCCTCATCGGCGACCTCCACCGCTCCCCAATCGACAAGCCGCTGCTGAACTGGGATCTTTGGGCCCGCCAGCATGGGCCCATCGCGGTGCCCAAGCTCTTTGGGATTGTTCCAATCGTCGTTCTCAACCCCTACGAGGCCGTCACCGAATTCTTCGGCCGCCGCAGCCAGTGGTACTCCAACCGGCCGGCGTCCATGAGCATGGAGATGATCACCGGCGCCGACCCGGGCCAGTCTCGGTTCACCCTGATGCACGACGATGACGACCACGACGACGACCACCTCAAGCTGCACCACCGCATCCTGGCCCCCAGCCTCAACACCCCCTCTGCTTCCCGATACCAGCCCTTGCTGGAACTCGAGTGCAAACAACTCCTCCTCGACCTCGTCAGCGCCCTCCAACACAGCACGACCCTCACCACCGACACCATCTACCCCCTCCTCGAACGCACCCAGTCCAGCATCATCCTAGCCCTACACTACGGCCTCCGCATCCCCCACCCCGACGAGTCCATCCTGCACGAGATCGTCGACATCCAGACCAAAGTCACCCCCCTAGCCGCCAACCCATATCTCCCCGACTTCATCCCCCCGCTGCGCCACCACCCCGCGCTCCTCTCCCCCTGGAAGCGCTCCGCCAACAAACTCTTCGCCGCGCAATCCGACCTCTACCTACGCCTCTTCCACCACGGCAAGACCTCCCCGAACTGGAACGCCACACCAAACAAGCCATCACCGCATCCCAATCCCAATCCCAATCCCAATCCCCAACCCCGATCCCCGACCTCGACCTAGCCTTCAGCCTCGCCACCTCCATCCAAGGCAGAATGGAAACCACCCCACGCCAACTCCTCTGGCTCTTCATCGCCGCCCTGCAGCACCCAACCTTCCTGCCCCGCGCCCACGCCCTCCTCGACAGCGTCGTCGGACGCACCCGTCTCCCCCGCTTCTCCGACCGCCCCTCCCTCGCCCGCATCGACGCAATCACCCACGAACTCTTCCGCTGGCGACCCAGAACTCCCGGCTCAATCCCCCGCCGCGCCGACCGCGACGACGAATTCCGCGGCGTGAAGATCCCCAAGGGCGTGACCGTCATGGCAAACGCCTGGTCCATCAGCCGCGACGAGACCGTGTTTGATCCCGCGCTGGGCGATCCCCAGGACTTTGTCCCTGAAGGGTGGCTGCGGGATGGGGACGGCGCGCTGCGGACGGGACCTCCCGCGGCCGGTTTTCGGCCAGGGACGGCGGATCTGACAGGGGAAGAGGATCGCCACGGATGGGATGTTTATGCAGGTTGCATGTTTGTTGTGGGCGTTTGATGTGGAGGCCGTGGAGGGTTGGGAGGAGGTTGATTCGGGGGAAATGAGGGTGGCGGGGTTTATGACGATGCCGGGGGAGGTGGAGTTTCGGTTGAGGGTTCGGGGGGAGGGTTGACTACCTCCCCACCTACATCCCGCTGCCTGCACATCTCCAAATTATCCTCTTGCTACCGCGGATGCAATTAATCCTGTCTGTCATTCTGCAGGTATTTCAGTACACAGATATAATTGTCTTGCCTTGCTGTATCTCATCCGGGGTTTTAAAACCATATCTGCTTTCGACTTATCAGATATCGTTGTTAGTAAATGTATCCCAATTACTTACCGCGAAAACATCGATTGATTGGCTGGTGAGTTGGGCGGTTATTTCGGTGGCAGGCAGGGGGGTGTTACTAGTTGGTGATTTGATTACTTTTGTTTGTTTGTTTGTTTGTTTGGTGTGGTGGTGGTGTAGGGCTGTGGTTACCAGCTTACTGAACCTGATCTTCTCCGGGCGATTGGGGACTTGGTTAAGGTTATGGAGAGTTTGTTGGGGCTGGGAAGGAGTGTATATGTTGGTAGGTGTTGGTAGAGGCTGCGTCTACTTGGGGCTTATGCTGGGGGTGGTTTACTGTTTGGGGGGCTGGTGGGATAATCTGGCAAGAGGAGAGAGCACTAGTTAGTGATGACACGCATGGAAAGAGGGGTGGAGCGCGCAATACAAAGGCTTATTTGGAATTTTTTAAGCTCCACATCAGATGTGGCAATGTGATGATGGTATTTATATTACTATATACCACCTACGGTATCTATCCCAGTCATGCAATATTCATTATTCGTTTCAGATCATGCAGTGAAAGTGGCTTCACCAGGTAATCATCAATGCCGGCTGCGAAAGCCTGCTGTTGCATCTCGCTTGAGGCCACCCCGGTCACGGCCATGATGGCGGCGCGCGGAAGCGACTGTTGCTCTTCGTACTCGCGGATCTTGCCTGAGGACGCGATCCCGTCCATGATGGGCATGGAGATGTCTGGTGGGGTTAGCATGGGACCCGTGGAAAGTGAGTAGGGAGACGTACCCATTAGAATGTAGTCGAATGGCCGGGTGGACTCCTTATACGTCTCCAATGCCGCCAGTCCGTTGGTCGCTGTCTCGTAGCTGCAGCCGATTTTGCGCATGAAGGTCGCTAAGATCTGCTGTTCTTAGTCGCGGTCTCTTCTACGGTGCAGTGCTGTTCTTACCTTGATGTTGATGTCGTTGTCGTCCACAATCAGCACGTGGAGATTGTTCCCCGTCGGTTCTGGCGGCATGGGGGCGAATTCGGACACGTTCTCCCGCACCACAGGCGGAGACTCCGACCCTTTGGCAAGTGCAAATGCATCCGACAGGCTGCGTCCCCGAAGAGGAACGCCAGGGAGTGGCCCCAGGATCGGATCGTCCTCGCATGAGCCAGGTGCTGGCTGCGACTCGGTAATTCGCTGCAACGCCTGCATGACCTTCCGCGGCCCGATTCTGCCTGCTGTTAGATAGTCGAGAGTAGCAGGAATTGGGTATGATGCTTACGGCTGTGGGACGTAGAACACGTCTGCTCCTTTGATGGCAACATCTCCTGGGAGCGAAATGCCCTGTTCCCCGATCACAAGGATCGATTTGTACTTCACGTCGATGGGCCCCGCATTCGAGAGCTTTTTCAAGGTGGATTCTTCGATGACGCCAATGTCTCCAGATGCCTTCTCGAGGTGATCAGCGAAGGATACCATCCACCCAGGCCGGCTCAAGAGCACGTTGCTCAGAGCGCTTCGCAAAGCGAGCTTGCGCTTTGCTTCCGTACTTAACAGCCCGGTGGGCGCTTCTTTCAGGTCTGCGTAAGCGTTGAGGCCAATCAAAGAGACTCGGGTCATGACACGGGAACCCGGGACTCCGTCAGTCCATGTCGAGTTCCCTGCAACGAATTCTACCGGGATGTACACATCTACGCTGGTCCCCACCCCAACGTCACTTTTAATTTCGACGTCCCCGCCAAGGTAGGTCACGAGTTGCTTCACCACGCTGAGGCCGAGTCCAACACCTTCCGTCAAGATGCTTTCCTGCGCGAACGGCTGGAACAGCCGGTGCTCGAGAAATTCGGGCGATATTCCGCATCCAGTATCCGTGATCGACAGGTGGGCCACGGTCTTCTTCGTTTCGCCATTTCTTTCGACCTTTTTGGCCAAAGAGATCTCGATGAAGCCACATCTGGTGAACTTGAATGCGTTGCCTAGAATGTTCATGACGATCCGCCGCCATGCACCGGATAGTGACTGTAGATGCCACGAATCTAGATCTTCGACGCGGATAATAACCGACAGATCATCCGGGCTGGACTGGGGAGGCGTGCCAGCAGGCCGACTCCCAACCCCAGGTCCGCTTGGAAGGTATCGACCCGCAATCTTGGCGGCGTTGATGAGAGAGCGATGCCCTGAGTACAAAGCATCGGTGACCTCTTCCACCAACTCGTCCAAGTCGAAGTCAGTCATCAGGTTATCAAGACTGTCGCCGTTTGTGCCCCCCTTCTTGTGGGGATGTGTTAGGTTATTGATTTTGGTGAATTCAAGCCTTCCAAGTTAGTTGGTGGTCCAGTCAAGGAAACGGGTCCAGACTTACAGATGATTCATCGTGTCCAACAAGGTTAGTCCGCAAGTTTCCACCATGGTAACCATATCCTGCTGAGCAGGTTCCAAAGGCGTGGTTTGCAGGAGCTCGGTACTGGCAAGCATGCCATGTAGAGGGGACCGGAGCTCGTGGCTCACCGAGGAAAGCAGATCTGATTTTGACTTCTCAGTGGCGGTCCAATCTATCTGACAAAACCCTGAGACGATAGAATCGCCAAAGGTTTTCAAGAAGGCAAGGTCGTCTTGTCCAAGTTGCCGATGATCATCACAGGTCCAGATCAGGGTTCCAGCAAGCCAGCGAGATCTATTCCAGTTCCAGAGAGGAAGAAACACCAAGGACTTGGCTTCGGGGAAATTGCACGCCAGTCGAGCATTGATAGAGTGATGTAAAGAATATTCGCTCTGCAAGCTCTGTCTCCGCTGGTGCAACAAGCCTGGTGCCGATGACCCAGACATCTGATGAGGGTTGAGGACTTCGCCGTGCGGGAAAGCAGTGAACATATCATGCAGTAGCCCTTCCGTTAAGCCAGACCTAAACATACTGGTGCTACTCTCCAGTGCGTGCTCTGACGAGGCAAACCCGATTGGCTCGCACAACTTCTCCGACCAACCCCCATAGGACGAGATGCTCGGTGAGCGATGCGCAATCCCCGAGTCGCTGTCTCTGGATAGAGAATCCCAATCACGAACACTGGCGGTGGAGCCACTAGGTTTTCGTTAGCATGCCTTCTGATTAAACAAGGAACTGCTACACTTGCCTGCGAGAATTACTGCGCGAGGCGTCTACGAAGAGGACGCCGTCCAGGTCCAGACAGTCCTGTAAAAGAGCGCTCGCACGGGAAAACAGCAATGACGTCTTCTCGGAGATGGCATTGCCTTCGGGAACAATGATAAGCTTGTTCGTTTCATCGGACCGTTTCCGCACATGCCGTTGATGGCTCTCATTGAACCCTGAATGAACGGCCCCAAAGGGTTGGTTCTGAAAGAAGGGCGATTCGCTGGCAGATATTGGGCGATAGTGCTTGGCTGAGACTGGGGACAGTTCGCGGGTATTAGTCGTTGTGATGGAAAGACGGTCAAAGCCAGGCACCTCTGACGAAGGAGGTGAAACGATACCGGTGGCGTTGCTCCGCCTTCGCTTCTTCCATCCATCGTTTTCCTGTGACGACTGCCCCTTGATGAACCTCATAAGATTACCCAACAAACGATCCGCCTGGCGGTGATGCCGTGCCGCCCAGACGTTCTCGAGGTGGTTGGCGACCGAGTTAGCCACCTCCTGCAATTCCTTCAACTCGCTGTCGGCGAAGGAAGCGCGAGGTTTCTCGTCCATCACGCAATATGTTCCCAAGGTTTCTCTGGAAGGGTTTCGCAACGGAACCTCCGCGTAGAATCTAGGCTGGAAGCGTTTCACAAGAGGGTGTTCCGTGAGCTCTGGTTGCGCGGCAACATCACAGATTATGTGACGAGTGTTATTCAACATGACATTGGGAGAAGCAATCGCTTCACTCCCATCGCGTCCCAGGCCCAATGTTCTCATACCCACCAAAATACCGCTAACACAGGCTTCGCTGTCGAAACCAGGGCCTGACGGTGTCGCTCCCACAATGATGTGGGGCCCATGGTTATCAACGAGCGAAACAAAGGCATATCTGCAGTTCATGCGATAGGTGCCCAGTTGTGCCAACGCTGTCAAGGTAGGGTCGGACGCCGAAGCCATCATCCGGGAATTATGGCGCCCATTGGTATTGGCAGTTGGGGACGAAAACGTCGGGCACGGCAGCCCATCGGTTCGACCTGGAGCCTGGGCGCTGTAGAGACTGTCCGCAGGGGACCTCATGTCAGCGACCGTTCCGGCAGCCAGGAGGAAGAGGGTGGCAGAATGGGTGCGAGTGCTACCTGAAGTGTTCCGGGGTCATTCGGGGCGGCGAAGGCGAAGGATGGACGGCTGCTGAGCCCACACAGCGTACGGGAAGTCGCCTATGGCATCGCAAGTGGCCGCGAGAATCGTCGAGGATTCGAGCAGACGATGTGGGACGGAAAGGACAAGCACGATAAATGAGTTAAGTACTGGAACCGTAGTCGAGCTGGTCACGCTGGCCTGGAAGAGGTGGGTTTAGGTTCATGACCCCGGCGCCACCGGATCTGCAACAGGAGCTTCCGAGGAGCCCATCCAGTAGGGTGGGAGCCGGTCTAGGCCGTCGAGTGGGAGAGTCGTTGCTGATGGGGCCCTGAGCCTGGCCGGGCGATGGAGCCGATCCCGACTAAGGGGATCATCGATGGGCCAGGGAGGGTGAGATCCTGCCGAATCCCGGGAACGACCGCCCGCGTCCCATGGGTCGAGGCCATGGCACCTTGCAGCGCCGGTGGGCATCGGCCGAGTAGTACCACGCGGGGGTCGGCTCCGACAAATCTCCAGGGGCGGAGGATGGCGCTTTGCGGGGGGGCAAGGCGAAGGGAGATGCACGGAGTGGGGAGTGGGATGGAATTTCGAGGGGGATGGTTGGCCAGGGTGGCTAAACGGGGCAGACAAAGAGATGGGATGAGATATAGAGATGGAGGAGAAGGATGGGAAAGATGGGAAGGATGATGGGAGGAGGGGGGAAGGAAGGAAGGAAGGAAGGATGGATGGATGGATGGATGGATGGACGGGTCATTGATGTAACTCTCTCGGTCTTTCGGTCTTCTTGCGCCCGGATTGGCCCGGAGTTGCATTCCCCGAGAGCGCCCGCATTCGGACGTTGGCGGCCTCAGGCAGCGAGGCAGCGCTCATTGGGTGGGATCGCCGGGCAGGCAAAGTAACCGGGCTGCAGGGAAGCCTAAGTGCTGGGCCGGCCAACTAGGCGGCGATCGGGGCGCACCCATGTCCCCTCGAAGTCTGTGGGGGCCATAGGGGCCATAGGGCCCATGGGGGCTCAGACCTGCCTCGATAGATAAGATCATGATTGCCTCCCCCGCCCGGGCGATTGCACATTACTCATCGACTTCACTCCGCGTCGGGGTGCAGTGGGTATAGCTCCTACGGGATGATTCAACCATTCCCCGCCGGTCCAGATTGGGCCAGCCTGGGCGCGAAGCCTCGAGGATCTACGGAGTCATCGGGACGACGGGGTTGTGAGAACAGATAATGTCAAGGCAGTGCTCCCTCGATTGAGGGAACAATGGTCGTTGGGTAGGGTATCACTGTATTAAGCAGATTGTAGCGGTGACTACCACGTGGCGAAGGAGCCCTGTTATGCTCTGCATGTATGCCATGCAGAAAGTTTCCTCCACGAACCTCGGGCTCCCCTCCAGGCACCTGTGGCCCAGGACACCCCCCCGAGTCACCTGACTGGCCGCCTCGGGGAACATGAGTAGGATTATGTAGTAACTCGGTGGCTAGAAAATAGGCGGGTCTATCGCAGGGTTGATGGAAAAGAATGCCTCCAGGTCCATGGTGGAAAAGTCAAAATCCCATCCCATATCCGACTGCGTGAAGTCGAGCAGGTCTTCGCCACTCCCCACACTGCCGCTTGGTATGCGGATGCCATCTTGGAGCGAGTTCCCTTGGAAGTCGGAGAGCATCGCAAGGCCGCCACTACCTGACCAACCCCCGGACACAGGCTCAAGCACTGGGCCCGGAGGGTGAGGGGAGACATCATTAGAGTTGTGCCGAACAGCCTGGGTCTGCTCCAGCCCGACTGGTTGGCCTTTGACAGCTGCCTCGGGGGACCAGTCGTACGACGGGTGTAACTTTCTCAGGACAGTCAAAATCGCCGACATGGAGCTCGAGATAGGTTCACCGGGTCGCATCGATGACAGCCCCTGCAAGGAAGCGTGGATCCACGGGAGGTGCGTGCATGCAAGGTTTTCTCCATGCATGAGATCGTAGATCAGGGCGAAGCAAGAACTGCCCAAGAAGTACCCATGATAGCGGAGTTCCTAAAACACAATCAGCGCCGGGGTCCTCGGACAATTGGTGGGTCTTTCGGGGATTTGGCTACCCGAACAAGTTCATTGTAGATCGATGCTTCGTAGAGGTGATGAATGGTTCTGCACGCCGCGCTGAGGGCCTGGTTACAGGCTTCGTTGAGCCACGGGGGGATTTCCGTGGGTCGTTTTGCAGCACCGCTTCCCTCGCGGCGGGATTCCATTTTCATGTCCCGCTGCCATCGGCCCCGGAAGATCAAAAAGGGGCGAAATGTCAAGAGGATGGTGTGGTAATAGACTACACGATCAGCATCGCGCTACAGATGGAGCACTCCGAACATACGTGTTACGAGGATGGTCTGCCTGACTCCCAGACTTCCCGGCTGGACTCGTTTTTCGAGTCCGAATCCGAGGGCGTGCTGCATCATTGAGTCGTAGCCACGGAGCTCATCCGTGATCGACCTAGCAATCTTCCACATCTGCAGTAAGGATTCGTGACGCCGGCCGTACATCTCGTCCGCTGACCTGGTGATGATCTTCGATAAATGGATCAGAACCTGCAGGAATGGATCTCCTGGGGGTGTAATTCCAATATCCTTGGCCGACAGGGATCTGGGCCGTCCCAGGTGGAAGCAGGTCCAGCTGAGATAGCTATCAGTAAACAGCAATGATGAGGGATGAACCGGCAAACGAACACTTCGTAAAAGTAGAGTGACCAGAACGTGCACCGTCGTTCCTCGACGCTATCTGCGGCGTCTCCGCCTTCGGTGGGAGATTCTTTATGCAACCCAGCGGAGATAGCCTTACGAGCCGTCGTGCCCATCAGAAGAAATGCCGAATTCGGTCTGCCTTGCTCGGTTTGGAAGTGAGCGTGCTAGAGAAGTCAATCTTCCGTTTGCGACGCGTCCCGGGAGGGGAGGGGGGGGTGGGGGGTTAACTCATCATGAACATTGACAGCTGCACCGTCTGAAGGTTGACCACATCATCTAGGAGGGCAGTGGACGCCTTCACGCGGTCGTACAATATATCCCCCCAGCTGTGATGCTCCGTGGCGAGGGCCCCGATGGCCAAGCCCATCAGGAGCATTGACTGGGCCCATTTGTCGGAGCGGATCTCCACCGTCGGGCGATACAGGTGCTCGAGCTGCTGATAGAAGGTTTCCTTGGGCCAGAACGGGACCATGTTATACAACGTGGCCAGGAAGCGATTCAGGAAGTCCTTGGCCAGGTCATAGGGCAGGAACAAGACCTGCGCATCGGGCCCATTGGGGATCTTGTTTGGATCATGCGATTCGGCCTGGGCTCCGAAGAAAATGCGGCGGAAGCTAAACATGTCCAGGCCGGCCCCGGCTTCTTCGACCTCGCCTTGGGGCTCCTGTGCCTCGGCAGATTGATTGCTCGAGACCAGACCGCGGTAGATTTCATGCATCAGCGCGAAGTGGGAAGTGGAGCCATAGTACAATTGGACCTTGCACGATGGCGAGGCCATGTGCGTGGCGGACACACTGTTGTTGAAGGTCAGACTGACGGACGGATTCCGCCGGCGGGCGGGTTGAGGATTAGGGTGGTAGTGGTGGTGTGATTGGGGTTGGGTCAGATCAGGAGAGTGCCGCCGTGGGCCGGGGTAGTCATCACGAGTGATGGGGGACGGCTCCGGGTAGTGGTGCTTCTTCTTGCGCTGGCGGATGACCTCGCGATAAATGCACGGGGTATGGCGCAGCTGGCAGGTTTTGCACGGATTGGCCCCATTGCACTTGATCTTCCGCTTCCTGCACTCCTGGCACGCCTTGGGGATTCGCCAGCCGGAGGGCGGCGCGGGAGATTCGGGGTCTGCCATGAGCGGCCGTGAACTTGCTTCAATCGATGCAAATTAGGCCTGCTGGGCATCACATTCGCTGAGGGGGATGGCCGATGCGGATGCGGATGCGGATGTAGCGAATCGTGCGCCCATCCGGTATTCCGGACCGTCACCTGACTGCCTGGCTGCCGGGCTGCCTAATACACTTTACAACACACACTTCAGTGAACATGAAAGGAAATATTGGAGTAAACCTGCGACCGTAAAGAAAAAACCCCGGCAATTCCATCCATGGTACCGTAGATCCTACCTTACCTTACCGTACCGTACAGCCAAGCCCGATGGAGAGAGCAATCCTTACTGCTCTTTGGGCTCTTGCCCTTGTTGATTCGCCCGCTTGCTGCCCGCCCTGTATTCTGCCTCCCGCACCCACCCCATCAAAATTTCTACCCTCCTGACCGCCTCTCACTTTCTGCCGCCCGCAGCTACCGACTTCATGCATACTAGTACTCATGCAGGCCTGCCTACTTGGGAATATTGACACCCTATATAGTATAAGGCATAAGAGCTCCTTTATCACGTGATACTATACTGCCTGCGCAGCCCTGACCCCACCTGTCTGGCCCTGTCTTCCTCACCTGCCTGACTGACCCTGCCTGCTTGCGCGATCCTGATTTGCCTGCATAGGTGGTCCTCGCCTGTCAGCTGCGCATAGAATAATCTAAACACGTGATATATTATATTTTATAAGCAGGGCGGTAAGGGCTTTTGCAGCGCAGTATTGCCAGACATCAGTCCTAATTAAGAAGGCGGAAGATGTTGCTGTCTGTAGCAGCTCCCAATTTGGGGAGATGCTACTTTCAGAGGGAAGAGAACATTTCTTATTCAAACCTCCAAAAACTGGAGTGCAACTCTTGTCGACAATCATCGAAGTGTTGGTGTGTCCTTATCTAAGAGACTACCCGGGGCGGGCGCACAACCCACAATGCAAAGAAACTTATGCATATGACTTAATGCTGTTGAACCCCAGTTGCCTCAGGCCGAAGCCGATACCTTCTCCCCCGACCGGGCATAACCGGGGATCATCACGGCCTGAACCCCGTTTTGATTGGTCGGTCGCGTCAGCCTTCGACGGAAGAAATCGGGCCGCATACGAGCAACAAGGTTGCTGGAAAGTACATCCGTCTCTCTACCTTCGTGGAGGCCAACGGACTGAAACCGACTATCGCTGGGATCACCCTAGCCCTCGAACCGCTGAACCCCAGAGTCCGATCCATCTCTGGCATGGGAAATGCAGGGACCGAGGGGTGTGACTGCACCGTCATCGTTTTCTCGGGTCGATGCGAATCGATGGGTACTACCTACCTACCTAGGTACCTACCTGCATCGGGAGATCTGATATCGTCCGAGGAATAGGCACACCGTTAGGAATGGGCGATACTTGGTGATCAACCACCGATGCCAAACTCTTCAGCAATCGTGGGCGGGGGCTGGGCACACTTTAAGGTTTGAGCGAGCATGTTGACCATCCACGGGAGCTGACTTGAGACATGGTTACACAGGGATGCCTTATCCCGGAGCCGGTGTGAAAGATGCACAACTGTTCATGAAACAGGGCATTCAGGGGGCGCGCACCCCGTACCCTGTCCAGACCTCCCCCACCGTGCGACCAAGACGAGTATTGGTGCTTTCATCAAGTGAACCAACGTGCCTGGAGTGTTCTCCCAGGACGAGGAGTGGTTCTTTTCTTCGACCATGGGGGGATGATTACCGCAGAACCAGCTCACTCTCTACAGGGCCCTCCGGGATAAACTTCCCAGCGTGCTCCCGGGCCTCTTCTCAAGCAAGACAACCGAACCAAAAAAGTTATCCAAGCCCCCTAATAGGATGTGGTGATCCGGAGCATGTTCTGACACCTCTTAGCAATAGCCTGGCCTCAAGTGAGACCTCAAAGTACTAGCGAACCTTGGAGTACACCTAGGTACTTAGGTACTGCTGTCAGGTAAAAGTATACACCACGCGTTTCGGCTGGGGTTTTGGTACATACCTAGGTAGGTGCCCAGGTAAGTGCCCAGGTAAGTGCCCAGGTAAGTAGGTTGTTATCTCGAAGGCCTTCGCTGTGGGCAGTTTAAATGGCGGTGTGCCTACTGTCTAGTACCAAACGACGTGCATATAACAAGTTTTACTCTTTGTCAAAGCCTCTTACACTCAGGTTTAAGGAGATAATTCAGATACTCCAGGTTGTGCAGAACCTTCCCACACAATAATTCTATCCGACCCAACAGTACGGAAACATAACGCGTCCTCCAGATGGATGATAACGCACCATGAGTCGTCACACGATTGGGCGTCAATGAGACACAGGACCACCCGGTGCAGAAAGACGCTTCTAGAAGGGTGTCTGCCACTCTGGAGAGAAAGCTTATTCCAGCTGCCGACTCACACGGCTCCCGAGGACTCGGGATGAACCTGTCGGAACCCCGTTCTTTCTGGAAGCAGTTCTTATGATTCTCCCGAACTCCCGCTGGGCCTGTCCCGACATTCATCCTGCTAGGAAGTACACCAACACCATTATGGATCCTAAGAATATGCGGAACCGTTGCAAGCCGATCTACCGCAACGGACGGCGCGTGGGATCAGTCCGTACCTACTGCCGTGGGCAGAGGTGCTCTATGGGAGTAGCCACTACATCTTCGCTTTGCCCAAGACAACACATGAGACAGGTGAAGGCGAGACACCACTGAGTCCGACCAGGCTGAACCTGAGATGCGGTAAACGAGGGCGGTCTTCGAGAACATGGCGTGGGTAGAAGCATCTGGACTTTTTGTTGTTTCTTCGGGGGGTTGAGATGGTTGAGGAAGGAAGATAGAACCTACAGCGATGTTGCCCCCTTATGGTCTGGTATATAATCCTCAGTTTTTCGGCCACTCGGTTCTCCTTTGCTCCATCATTTTGAATCTTCCAATCACTCTGCAGTAGTACTGCTGTTTCGACCAATCAATTCTCCTTTGCTGTTTTCATTTTCTTTCTGCAAATCGCGCTGCAGTAGCACTGCCCAGTCCTCCTTTGCTCCGTTCATCTTTCGAGCTTCAAATTGCTCTGCAGTAGTCCTCCTCCTACCGACATCGCGCTTTCATAATCGATCAAAATGTCTGAGTTCCCATACGACCCCGCCCCTCCGCAAGAAAAGGACCCCGTGTTCCAATCAACTCTCAAAGGTATGCTTCCTGACAGTCTTCCGATCTATATTGTCCGACTCACGGCTTGAAGTCTCCCAGGATACAGGTCTGCTAGAGACTAGTGATGAGTATGTCTCCTGGCTGGAGGAGCCCAGCGACAACCATATGCCGCTATCGTTCGGGGCCGACGGAGTGACGGCCAGCGTCGGTGCCTCCGGCAATCTACTCCAGATCAACCGGTATCTGGGGGCTGGGGTTTCAGGTATGTTTACTGCGGACTTGGAAAATGTACCCGGACCCTCTCGCCTACCTCAGCGCCGGGAGTGTCTCCAACAGTGTGCAACCGATCCTCGCAGTGGAATCGGGCTACTCTGCGGCCCTGAGAACCCGGGCAGCATATCGAAGATCGGATATCTTCATGACCGCTGGCCAAGGTTTGAGATCGCTGTGGAGCATGATGGGGCGCATGGTTGGAAACATGATATTTGCGGCTCGCAGCAATATCATGTCGCAGATGGGGTGGTGACGCAGCATTGCCAGTTGGAATATCACAGCCGGGCAGCGCTCCAACGCTATCTGGGTCTTAACAGTCGCTTGCTCATTCGAGATCTTGATTTCTGTCAGCCTAGTGATCACTCTTGTAAGTCGGGGGATGATTGGCACCAAAAATTCCAAGGACCACACGGGTATAGTACGATTGTGACACACAACCTTCTCTGTATCAGTGAGCGCGCCGTTGAAGGGGCCAAAGAGTTCGATCTCGATTCGGTTGCTTTGGTGATGGCTGTCTTCATTGACAATAAACCATGCAATATTCCGTCCGACAGCAGAGAATGGCTTTCCGGAGATCTTCAGGAGTCTGGGAAGGTTGGGGTCACCATGGCCTACCGATTGCAGCTGTCGTCGCAAAACCCTCACTGGATCTCTCATATTATCAAGCCATCCCAGGCCCTTGTGAAAAAATGTATTGCTGGAAAAGAACTACCAGAGGTTGAAATTTGCGGACCAGAAACTTGGTTTCATTTTCCGCAGGCATCTTGAACACGTCTTGAGCGTATGCACAATTCCAACAACCGAAAGGCCAATCAAGTATGACGAGCCCCCCTCTGAAGACGGAAAGATCGCACTTACATGCAGTGACATGTCCTGTCACAGAGTGCTCACCTCGGCTAGTTTGTAAGTCCAACTCATTTCGACCTCGAGCTCATGTCAACTGACCATGCTGCCACACAGTTTCGCGATCGCATTTCTGTTGTCCGTTCATGCGTTTCTCAATGCGTACGAGGAAGGCTACGCGCAGACTCTCAAGGATCGAATGAAGCGCGTTTGCGAGGCTCATATGAAATGGGTCTTGACTCTGAAAACTCAAGCGGAAGGTATATTCATGCCATACTACTGGCTCTCGGGAAAGCCCTTCCAAGATGACTGCTATCGTCACTGCCCATCCCCAAATTACCTCACCGAGACCCCGCTGCAGGTCCTGATGGTGACAAGCATTTTCCAAGTCCTTTTTCCAAAGACGGATTCTCAGAAAGACTTCAAATCCATCCTCGAGAAGCGTATCGAATCTTGGTACAAACACCTGAAGCAAATTGATCCCCAAGGACTCTCTGTCTGGGCTCGAAAGCAGGATGACGGGGTTCCTCGTTACCGGCTAGATGACCAAATATGGATTTGGAGGGCAATGGGATGCGCAGAGGAGATGGAATTTACACCGGAGGGTAGCTACTCCTCGGCAGGCATTTAGAATAAGTTGTTCAAGAAATTTACGGCCCAGAACACGACTTCGCAGCCCTCTCCTTCCCAGAATCCACAGACTTCCAAGCTGCAAATACTTATATTGTCTCGTTCCGCCTGGGAGCCCTCCCGCTTTTTATTCCACGCTCGAGATACGGTTCTCTTCTATGCGCGAGAATAAGGTCTTTTTACTTCCAAAATCAACCTTCTGGAGAACACCATACGGTTTCAGGAACAGTTTCATAAAACTAAAAATATAGAATAGGAAGACCCACTGCGCTATAGACCTGCCCTTATCATGGATTCCGATGTATCAAGGAAGGAAGCCATCAAAGATACGCTTCTGAAGAGCGCTGTTTTCCCGGCTGGGATAGTACCGCCTCAGTTGAACAAGACCACTAAGACTAGAAAGCTTCTTACACAAGAAAACAAAGTCAATAAGCTCTTCCATACTGAATTTGAGCTTGCATACATTTTTTGGGATCAGCAAAAGGCCGATCTCTCTGGCTCAAAGAAACAAGAAGCCCTTGGGACCCCGGTTGAGGAAAGGGGCACGAACCTTCCAGATGAGTGGCTTTACGAATTTCCACGCTTCCTTGGCTTCATCTTGACAGGTTCTTCCGTCAGTGGCAGCATTGAGCGACTAAGAGAAGGCAGGTCAGAGGGTATAGTTGTAAAAGAAGGTTTCAATCAATTTCTGAATCACCCTCATATTACAGCCACGCCTAGAAAATTCCTCCGGCATTCCATTTTTCAAAGAAGTCTCGGCCTACAAGAGAAGTTCAGTATATAATATAGACAGTCTAGGAAGCTTGCCTTCAGTACAACCTGGGCTTCAACTTAGTAATATCCACCTTCTAGTAAAGCTGTACCACCCGAGAGAGCCTGAAAATACAGAAAAGCGCCTTATCTGGTTACAGGAGCCAGATCGAGAAACAGCAACAATCTGTTAGATTACCACACCTCAGTCAAGCAGAGAGGACTTGTCGAAGTTTTTTAATCAACATAGTTTATACAAGTCATATTTGACTGACGAAACAACGATTGTGAAAAGGCTTTGGAGAACTGATGTTAATATCTCATTTTACCAAGTAAGTATATAAGCAAGAAAAGGGACAGAAAATACACCGTAGTATCCCCAAACCCCACCAGACAAGATATCCGGGTTCCAGCACTACTCTCATTGTCCGAGCTTCAATAGAGTTCTGCTTAATAGATAATATATCAGACTCCGTGTGGACGTGCTACCTTATGGATTACCTTACAGAGCCAGTTCCTCCCGCCGCTGGACAATAATCTCAACACACCGATTTTGGCCTGGTAGCAACAGAATGTTCTGGAGCTTATACTCTTCGACGGGGTACTGGAACAGATAAACCGGTCCATGGGGGATATTTTAGTAGCGGTCGAGCAGAGCCTGGATATAACCCATAATTTCTCTTCTCTCAATATCCAACAGTAGATAGCCTCCAAGTCGACTTGGGAGAGCCTGCAAATGATATTACTTTCCATCTCTGACAGCTTAGAAGATATTTTCCTGGTAGAGGAGGAGTAGAAGGTCCGGAAGCAGAATAGAGCCGACATCCAGCCACAAGGGTTCAAAGGCGACTGCGGGCGATACCGCCATCTTTCCGATCAATTAAAAGCATCAGGCAAGCATAGGATCCGCGAGCTTCGCAGAAAAGTTAAAACAACAAAGTCTTTGATTACCGCTCTGGAGAAAAGAGTACAATCAGCCAAGACCGACTTAGATATACATAGTACCAGTACAGCCCGCTCCCTTGCCATACACTCAGCCATCTATGCGTCTATAGCATTTTCAATAAACCTATACACCATGGCCAGGAGTACCAGCCATGAGACATTCATTAGGGTAGTAGCGGTAATTATCACCAGTACCATTATATATGTCATTGCTTTTCACACGCATATTCAATATTTCGCTGGGTCGCTCGGCAAGGACGACGATGCTTTGGAAAAAGTGTTCCTGCTAGACGCCATGAGCAGAAATCCAAGGGGGTGATCCCCTCTCCTCCGCAGAGCAAGGCGTTGGAAGGCCCAGCGGCGACGTGAGAAGTTCTGCTCGTTCGTCGGGCATCGAAGATGAACAATCAAAGGAATGGGTTCAACTTTGGCCTGTCTTCTAGGCCCGTCCGGAACCGCGGCATGAGAAGACCAGCAAATGGCAGGTCCGTTGAAATTTCAACCCCATCGTGAGCCCTTGGCGATCCCAGCCCTACTCTGTCATGAGGCACCGCAGAGAAATCTCCCCAGACGGAGATTGATGGATTGTGCCTTTGCACTATTCAAAGGGGAGCATCTTTCTTCTTGTTAGTTGCCGCTCGACACCGTTTCCCACACTCTTGGTCCAGCTGATGGATGGTGGGCTGTCTGGGTGCGAAGAAGCTCTAGCCTCTGCGTCGGAATCGCTTTCAGGGCTCGGGAGGGCGTTCGGCAATTCTGTCTCGGCGCATCCGACACCGTGGAATCTGCGCGGCACTTTCCTATGCTCTCCCACCTTGCGACTGCCATCATGTCACAGTCCCTCCGACGAGCATTGGGTCTGGTCCTCGGCTCTGCCACCCTGTGCTTGGCTCTCTCCTCCCCGAACACCAGTCAGCTTCATTGTCTCTGTCAGCCAGGCGGAAATCCGGGGAATGCGGGGATGCGGGGATGCCCAGGCCAACACGAGGTGGCCAAGACCACTGGCCTCGGGAAGGACAGAGTCTCGTAACCCTGCTTGGCGGAACCTTGAATCCTCGCTATGACGCGTCGACTGCGTTCCGCATCGGAAAAGGCAGCGTGCTTTCCGCATGAGGTGACTGTTACGAGTGAATCGTCCGTGCCTTCCAGGGAATGCCATGCCCGGTTATATATAAAGCAGGCCGACCCTTACCTGGCAACTCCTTCAAACATCCCCTCGGGTTATTTTTTCGCAAGATGACCTCCCTCAGCAACCCCCCCGATGTCATGGCGAAGGAGAAGGGCATCTCCCAGCACGATGAGACCATCTGCGAGCAGGAGCCGGAATTCGACCGCAAGGCCGAGTCTCGCCTCCGGCTGAAGATCGACCTGTATGTCCTCCCGACGGTGGCCCTGATTTACCTGTTCTGCTTCATTGACCGGGCCAATATTGGTAGGACGGCTCTCCTCCTCTCTGGGCTCAAGGCCGGTTTCCCCTCGACTGACTGACCATCCATCTCTCTCCCCGACAGGAAATGCCAAACTGGCGGGACTCGAGAAAGACCTGGGCCTGCACGGCTATGACTACAACGCCGTCCTGTCGGTCTTCTACGTCTCCTACATCCTGTTTGAGATCCCCTCCACCATGGCCTGCAAGCTGATCGGGCCCGGCTGGTTTCTCCCCGCCACGACTCTGGCCTTTGGCATCTGCTCGCTGGGCACGGCCTTCGTCCAGGACATCCACAGCGCGTCGGGCGTCCGCTTCCTGCTGGGGATCTTCGAGGCGGGTATGCTCCCCGGCATCGCCTACTACCTGTCGCGATGGTATCGCCGCCGCGAGCTGGCCTTCTACCTGTCCGTCTACGTCGTCATGGCTCCCCTGGCCGGGGCCTTTGGCGGCCTGCTGGCGTCGGCCATCCTCACCCTAGACCACTTCGGTAGTCTGCACACCTGGCGCATGATCTTCGCCATCGAAGGCATCATCACCATCGGCCTCGGCCTCGTGGCGTTCGTCACCCTGACGGACCGCCCCGAGACAGCGCGATGGCTGAGCGCGGAAGAGAAGGACCTCGCGATTGCGCGGCTCCAATCCGAGCGCATCGCAACCACCGAAGTCCTGGACCGGATCGATCGAGCCAAGACGCTGCGCGGCATCTTCAGCCCCGTTACCCTAACCACCGCCTTCATCTTCCTCCTCAACAACATCACCGTCCAGGGCCTGGCCTTCTTCGCCCCAACCATCGTCCGCACCATATACCCGGCCAGCAGCGTCGTCTCGCAGCAGCTGCACACCGTGCCCCCCTACATCGTGGGGGCCTTCTTCACCGTCCTGTTCCCGTTCCTGAGCTGGCGCTTCGACCGTCGCCTGCTCTTCTTCGTGGTCGCGCCGCCCCTCATGATGACCGGCTACATCCTCTTCCTGGCCAGCACCTCCGCCCACGTCCGCTACGGGGCCACCTTCCTCATCGCCAGCGGCGCCTTCAGCTTCGGGGCCCTCTGCAACGCCCACTCGTCCAACAACGTCGTCTCCGACACCGCGCGGTCCTCCGCCATCGGCACCACCGTCATGTTCGGCAACGTCGGCGGGCTGATCGCCACCTGGTCGTTCCTACCGTTCGACGCCCCGAATTACCACATCGGCAACGGACTGAACCTGGCCACCTCGTCCATGACCCTGCTCGTGGCGGCGCTGATGTGGTGCTGGATGCGGTGGGATAATCGGCGGCGCGAGAAGATCGATGTGGATGATGCGTTGGGCGGGCTGAGCCAGAGGCAGATCCAGGATATGGACTGGAGGAATCCCGCGTTCAGATGGAAGACGTAGGGATAGCGAAAGCTGGTCGCGGTGATATAGGTGAATTGGAGGATGGTCTGGCAGTTGGCTAGTTGTGTTTCTTCATTCTTGCTTTTTATTCTATTTTCTTTTCTTCCTGGGGACCATGATAAGAGAGATAGATAACCGCTGTATATCTACTAAAACTTGACCCTACGAACTTCTCATCATGTATATCCAAACAATGAACTCGCTTGTTGCTTCCTCCCCGTATTACCGTTCCTTCAACAGCAGTGCTTCTGCAATATCCCCCATACCTCCTACCCCAACCAATACTCCCCCTCTCCCCCCTTTTTTAACCCCCCTCAATCCCCGTCGACTCCCCACCAGACCTCCTCCACTCCAACCAAAAGAAGCCCCTCATTCCGATCCCATCCAGCCCTTCGTTCTAAATCAATAAATCAACCGCATCACATCACGCAGAAATATTGAAAACGGATTTGTGCTTTTTTTTTCACCAGAATTAGAATGGAAGGGACAGGTTTGTCACGAGGAGGGTTACTACAGGGACAATCAGACGCAGAATAAGAAACAGTGCATTGGTAAGGTAGGAGGATATCTATAGGGAGCCGCTACAGCCACACCAATTCTTCGACCGCCTGCCTACTTAACGAAGTTGACACCCTATATGTCAGGCACGACCGCTTTGTATCACGTGCCATTATACTGCCGGTGCAGGCAAGCCCTGAGCCTTAGTAATCTGCCCCTGTCTGCTTCTCCTTCACCTTCACCTGCTCGAACCTGCCTGGCTCATCTGCACGGACCTGCTTGCGGTGACCCTGATTTAGTTGCTTGCGTGGGGCCCGCTTACACGCATCATCAAGTCACATGATACATGACACTAAGCAGGGCGGTAGGGGGTTTAACTAACTCGGCAGAAGAATTAATTGGGAAAGCGGAAGATGTTGCTGTAGCGAGCCCGGGCGTGGCGGTAGTATGCCGGGTGTTGGCTGCAGCGGCTTCCAGGGGATATGTACTTTAGTATGTGCTACTGTGATCAAGATGTATCACGGTGTGTG
>KZ826146.1:0-11211 GCA_003184645.1 Aspergillus ellipticus CBS 707.79
TCGATAGCAGTTCTATATCCTCTCAACACCTAAAAGGTGCTGATTCCTTTACAGGAGACTACTGATCCCTTAAGAATCAGTCTATTTTATAGATATAGACTATCTTTGTTATTATTAGACGAATCTATTTTGTTTAGTAGTTAATTTCTTATCTAGTTAACAGGCTTTCTACTCTGATAAGTAGATTCTATTATATTCTGATTCTTCTCTTTTTAATTATCTAAGAAAGATACTACTCCTTGAAGACAGTATAGAAAGAAAGGTATCTAGTAATTATATTAATCCAGAATTATTATTAAATACTGTTCCTACTACTAAGGAAATCTAATAGTTAGAAGATTATATTTATTAATTAAAATAAGCTACTAACCTGCAGAGAAGAATAGCCTATCTCTAGAAAAATAATTCCCCAGGCGAGACCTCCTTTACGTACTACCGATCCTCTTCCGAATTAGAAAAAGATAAGAAAGAAATTAAGTTTAAAAATATTTCTTATTTTATTTTAAACTTCAATCTCTAAAAGTATTAAAAATAGATTATTAATTTAGAATATATATTTCAGGGGGCTTTTAAGAAGTATTTATTAGAGAAATATAAGATCTTTACTGCTATTAGTTATATAGACTCTGTATATAGACAGAAATAATATTATTTTATTAATAATAAAGATCCGGCAGTAAGATAATCTCTCAAGAAATTATAGTCTTAATTCAAGAATTAGATTCTTACTCTAATCTAGAATATTACTACTTTTTAATCAGATACTATAGCTTAACTTAAATAAGCTTACCAGTAATATAGTTAAGATCTGAGAGAGTTTTATACTTATCTTAATATCTTAGAGTAATACTTCCCTCGTCAGACAGAAAAAGAAAGAGTCTTATTATATTTTACTAAGCTACTACCTGACCTTAATTATTATATTTAAAAATATATTCCCTACTTACTGAAAGAATAGAATAAAATAGTAGCTATTACTATTTATTATTATAAATTATAAAGTAATAAACAGAAATATAAATAAAATAATAACTAATTCGGCAGTTATAAACTATATAAGTATCTCTAAGACTATTTTAACAGACTAATTAAAGAAGATATATCAAACTGTAAGAAAAACCCTACCGGAAAAAATAGTAATTAATTATAATACTTTATATATAATAGTATCCAGTATCTTATAAATTAATATCCTACTGAAAACAGGAAGATTTAATTTATTAAAATCTACTAATATTTATCAGATTCTAAAGAAAAAATAGAAGAATTAAAATAAATCTTATAATTTTAACTTTTTTATCTACAGTAGAGATTATATATTATTTTTATATTTCTATTTATATTTAAAATAGTCTTAAAATCTTTACAGATCTAGATAGTTGTACTGAAGTAGATATTATCAGCTATTAATTTACTAAGACTTATAATCTTTAATATACTCCAGTTACTGTATCTAGAATTAAAACTATTAATTAAATTACTACTCCTATCTATAATATATAGAAAGTCCCTATTACTGCTACTAATTCGCGGGGAAGTACCTGTATATTTAAACAATATTATATAGGGATTAATCAAGATCCTCACCTGGAAGGCAGTCTAATCCTGTTATTAATAACTATACTTTAAGATCTCTATATTAATCTATCAGTATAGAATTAATAATAGTAGTTCAGTATACTATCTATTTTCCTTCTTTCTACTACTTAATTTAATAAAGTAATCCGGAACTTAATAAGAGTATATACTATTATTAAGCTTTCTAAAGATATTTAGCTACCGGAGAAAAAATCTTCTAATTTATCTCTAAATCTAGAGATAATTCTAATTAAACTTCAGAAATTCTAAGATATATTCTTTATAAATTCTTTCTAATAACTTCTTCTTTATAGTCCTGCGGACCATGCTATTAATATTAAATCTGATAAAATACTCTCTTACAGTCCTATATACCTTCTATCAGAAACTGAACTTAAGATTCTATAAGAATATATTAAAAAAAACTTAAAACTAGACTGAATTTAATCTTTAAAAAATCCTGTAAGGGCCCCTATTTTTTTTATATCTAAAAAGAATAGTAGTTTATATCTTTATATAGATTACAGGGGTCTTAATAAAGTTTCTATTAAGAATTACTACTCTTTATTTTTTATTTTAGAGATTCTTAATAAAGTTTCAGACAGTAAATATTTTTTAAAAATTAATATTAAAAATACTTACTACTAAATCTGTATTAAAAAAGATAATAAATAGAAAATAGTATTTTATATTTAATACAGCTATTTTAAATATACTATTATATTATTTAGACTAATTAATACTTCTATAATATTTTAAAACTATATATATATAGTATTTTATAGACTCCTTAATAACTTTTATATAATATATCTTAATAATATCCTTATCTTCTCGCCAGATAAAAAATCTTATATAAAATATATTTATTAAGTACTAGAAAGACTCTGAGAAGCTTAATTCTATATAAAACTATCTAAATATTTATTTTACTAATCCTAAGTCAAATTCCTAGAATATATTATTAATACTGATAGAGTATCTATAGATTCTTGACAGATAAATAATATTATTTTATAATTAATTTCTGAAAATTACTATAATATCTAGATTTTTCTAGAATTCTGTAACTTCTACTGTTAATTTATTTAAAACTATTTATAAATTATTTTATTTCTTACCGCCCTACTTCGTGGAGCAGTTAATAGTTAAAAATCTAGAAAAATCTGCTTAAATCTATATAAGCAGCTTATCTTTTACTGCTTAATTACTGTCTTTTAGTATATATCTTTACTAATATACTTTAATTCTATAAAACCCTGATATTTAGAAACTGATATATTAAAAGAAAGGATAAGTAGTATCCTATCCTAATCTAATAATAAAAGTATATTCTATCTAGTTATTTTCTAGTCTTATAAGTTCTCCGGCGTTGAACTAAATTATAGTACTCTAGATTAAGAGTTATTTACTATTATTTATTTCTTTAAATAATAGTAACAGTATTTTAAAAGTACTCCCCAGATAATTAAAATCTTATCTAATTATTTAAACTTATAATTCTTTATATATTAAACCAGGATTAATAGAAGACAAGCTTGATAACTTATAAGTCTGATTCTTTATAATTTTATTATTAAATATAGAATAGAAAAATTAAATCTAGCAGATAAATTCTCCAGAATATCTTTTAGATTCCAGATAGAGCCTGCTTTTTAAGAAAAATTATTAATCCCGATTTAAAAGTAATTTGTGGGTGTGTTATCCCTGATAATAAAGAACTTAGTTAAAGAGAAATCCCAGTTTAAACCTTAAGATATACAGGATTACCCTGGATTTAATACCTGTATTATATTAAGCTTAAAGAACTTTAATAGTCGAGCCGGTATAGAGACAGCTGACTGGACTGCTTGGAAGAACTTATTTTAAGAGAGATTTATTTTTTAATCTACAGTATTACAGGTATATACTGTAAAAATTCTGTACTCAGATATATATAATTCTGAGCTCTAAGAGATAATCTTATATTTATAGAATAAAAATCTAGAGATATAATAGTAAAAAACTACTATTCAGTAAAAACAACCAGATTAAAAGTACTAGATAATTAAAACTACAGATTATTTATATTTTAAAAACTATTATTATATTTTATCTTCTAAGATATTATACTAAATACTTATTTATTTATACTATAATAATCTGTTAGTAGAATACTTTAGAAAAATATAAATAGAAGTACTTCTATAAAGAAAGTTCTATTAAAACAGATTATATTATAATATAGCTAAATATATCTGAACTTACTTAATATATTAAAATAATACTGCTCTAAAGTATTAATTATATAGCAGTCTTAAATTACTACTGATTCTATCCTGTCTATTTATTAAATTAGTAATAGATTTTATTACAGGACTACCTCCGGTTATCTAATATAGAAAAATTATTAATACTATTCTTATTATTATTAATTAATTTTTAAAATACTATTTTTTTTTTACTGTTCTGTCTATAATAACTACTCTAGATCTTGCCGAACTGTTTTATAAATAGATTAAACTTATCTTCAGATCTCTAACAGATATTATATCTAATTAAAAATTAATTTTTATAAGTAAATTTTAATTAAATTTAGTTTATAATATCTATATAATCTTAAAGCTTTTAACAGTATTTTATCTTTAAACTGATAGCTAAATAGAACAGATAAACTAAACTTTTAAGTATTATTTTCAGTACTACTCCAGCTAATTTAATATTAACTAGCCAGTAATATTACTAATTACTTAATTTATTTATAATAATATAAATAATATAACTACAGGCCTATTATCTTATAATATCTTATATAATTATTCGCCAGACTTTTATCTTAGAATTAAGGATAATTCTTAATAATAAGAGGTCCCAGCTGTATAAAATAGGATTAAAAAGCTTAAAAAAATAAGAGAACAGCTATAAAAAATATAATAAATAATTATAAAAAAATAAAAAAAATATTATAATAAATATAAAAAGCTATTCTTTTTTAAAAAAAGAAATTTAATAAAATTATTAATCCAGAACTTACAGTTTAAAGAATTAAAAAAATTAGCTCTAAAGTTTATAGAATTTTTTCAGATCTTTAAATATATTAAATTCTAAGTATATTACTTATATTTACCTGAGAAATATAAATAAATTTATAATATATTTTATATTTTCTTATTAGAACTATAGAATACTAGAAGAGATTATAAAAAACTGCTTCTAATACCGGAGCTAGATAATAAAGATAAATAGAAAGTTAAGAAAGTTAAAAACTACTAATATTATAACAGCTAAAACTACTACCTAATTAAATAGAAAGAATAGCTAAGTAAATATAATTAATAAATCTCTAGTAAAAATATAGTAAATATATAAGAAAATATCAGAGATTACCAGAGGATATATCAGAAGCTATAACAGTTAAAAAAAATCTAGTAAAATACTACTGGATAGCCTGCAGAAGTATATTCAGCTGTTAATAATAAATTAGTTAGATAATATTTTATTAATATACTAATAAATATATTTTAAATACTATTATAAGATAACAGGTTGTACTTATATATATTAATAATTATAATATACTACTATTCAGTATTAATATAGTTATAAATCAGATATAAGCTATTTTTACAGATCCCTTAAAACTACTGGAAACTCTTTAAATATCTAAATAAGGATATTATCCAGCTGATTACTGCTGAATTACAGGCTAACTGCAGCTGAAATACTAGTTTTAAATAACTGCTTTACCGAAGTTTATAAGATAAAGCCGGTATTACCAGATATAAGATACAGTTTCTTAATATCTACTTCTATAATCTTATAATACTAGACTAGATATACTTTATAATTTACAGTATAATACTAGTAAAATATCAGTATAATAATATTTAACTAGATTTTTTTTATATACCGACTTCTGCGCTACTGAGAGACTATAGTATTAATAATAAATAGCTACTATTTAAATAAAAACCTTAATAAGATATACTATATATTTATTAACAGTATAAAGAACTTTCTTATTAAAATTAGTAATTATCTTATTCTTATTCTCTGTAGAAAAGAAGTATATATAATATTATTCTAGAAGCTTAACTAGTTCAGTAGTATTTCTAAGTATATCAGCAGGTATTTAAATATATTAGTTAAAGTATATTAAAAGAGTCTATAAATTTCTACTACTTTATAACTGTCTTAGTAGTTATAATACTGTTAATACAGGATAGACTTCTTCCTATTAAAAATATAGTTAATCTTGAATATTTCTATATCTTCAGATTTAAAATACTTTACAGAAGTATAAAGACAGTATATATATTATAACCAGCACGGTTTAATTATTATTTCGCGTGCAGATCCCGGTACTCGCGTCTTCTTAGCTGTATTTACGCGGCGGTAATAATACTGATCTAATTCTCTGCCCGGTATAAGAAATAAGAATAATAAATCTTGTATAATCTACTAATAATTCAGGAATATAACAAATATAATTAGATACTTAATTACTAAGAAAAAGCAAGAGATAATAAGAATAGTAAATAACTAATATAATAAAAGTAAATAATAAATAAAATAATAATAAAAAGAAAAAAAAATAACATCTGTATAGTAGAGAAGAGGATAAAAAAAAGAAGAAGAAAAAAAATATATAAAAAATTCTCTGTTTACTTCTTCTTTCTAAGGCTTTACTAGTATAAATATATCTAAATACTAGTAAATCTATATAGATACAGTATATAACCCTGTCTATACTATATACTCTGTAGGTCCCCTGTCTTTTATTATCAGATTCCTGCTATTCCGAATCAGAAATATATAAGATTATCTCTAATATTTAAGCCAGGTAGCTCGTCCCAGTAAAGGAGGGCACTATTTATAATAGAATAGCCTAGCTATTATAGTAACAGCCCTCAGAATAATATATTATAGTAGTAATAAAAGTTATAAGGTTATTAATAGCAGTTCTATATTTTCTTAATATTTAAAAGATGCTGATTCCTTTGCAGGAGACTACTGATCCCTTAAGAATCAGTCTATTTTGTAGATATAGGCTATCTTTATTATTATTAGACGAATCCATTCTGTTTAGTGGTTGATTCCTTATCTAGTCGACAGGCTTTCTACCCTGACAAGTAGATCCTATCACATTTTAGAAGAATTATAAAAATAGTTTATATCTAATTTATAACTAAATTAGTACTGAATAACAGTAGATTATAATTATTAATATATATAAATATAACCTGTTATCTTATAATAATATTTAAAATATATTTATTAGTATATTAGTAAAATATTATTTAATTAGTTTATTATTAACAGTTAGGTATATTTTTATAGATTATTTAATAATATTTTACTAGATTTTCTTTAGCTGTTATAATTTCTAATATATTTTTTAATAATTTCTGATATTTTCTTATATATTTATTATATTTTTACTAGAAATTTATTAATTATATTTATTTAGTTATTCTTTCTATTTAATCATTGCGGTTTGCTATTCCGCTGCCTTTTTCGGCGGCAGGTGATGCCAAAAATGGCCGCCTTTCAGCAATATCCCTCCGCCACGCTCCCGCCTCTTTCGACCACGCACCACTCACCCACCGTTCCTGCCTCAGGCTGCTATTTCGTGCGCGCTTACATCCTTCGTTTCCTGAGGGCTCATCTTCACTATTTCCTCTCTGGTCCCCTAGAAGGGGGGGGGGGGGCGCCAAAAATGGCGTTCTTAAGCATCCTGCTAGCTGCATTCTGGCCAGCATTCAGCCGCCATGGTTATAAATACCTTCCTGTCAACCGCCCTCCGTCCAACACTCTGTCCTCATTTCGACACAACTACTATTTCAGAGCTCTCCCTCCGGTCTTCCCTCGTGCTGCCTTCTATTTAATCGTGCATTTAAACATCTCGAGCTGTGTGGCAGTTCCTTCGCATGGTAGGCGAAATATTCCAGCTATGCATTGCCGGAGGAGGCCCAATGTCAACAACCATAGAGTCACAAGCGAATCCTCTTGCACCTCTCCCATCGATACCGACAACGATAGACCGTTCGAGCCTGACTCCTCTGGAACTGATCTTACTGAGCCGGAGTGTTCGTCTCCAGCGGCTCAGAAGATTAACCGGAAGAAGTCAAGTCCAAGTACTGGAACATAACCGTCAGAAGCAGACTCGCCGGGTGTGGAACGTATCTACCGGGCCCGGTATCAAGTCCCAGACGATGACACGGATGAGGACCTGGCCCAGGTGCCGGAAGATTACGGCCGGTCTAACGACACGAAGAAGTTGAAACATCGACTGAAAGAGTGTTGGGCTTGGTAGGTAACCAGGACATTATTAAAAGCTTACAGTAACCCAGCGCGGCGATACATGCTGTGGGCATTTTGGAGGCTCGGCGGCCTCGGCCACACGGCTCCGAGCGTTCTCCGGAACCATCTGCACGAAGTTACATTTTCACATTTCGCTCGAACAAACAAGGTAACTCTTTCGATTTGCGCAAAACACATTAACCGTGACAGCATCTGGGCTCCCTTAGCTGGACTCTGGCCTCTGCAGGCTCGCTAAGGTTCCACGCTCTTGATCTCAGTGGCCTGTCAAGATGTCTTTCCCCCCAAAGGACTTTGGTCTCCTGGGTCCGGGATCGAGCGGAAACCGAGCAGAAAACATCTAAGAACGTCACTGTTCTATGTCTCGCGGAGGAATGTGAGAGCATTCTCAGGACTGGTTCAGACATATGTTGCTCTTTCTAAGGCTTTTGTATATATATGAGCTGGATTGGTTCGATATCGACGTCTCCGAGCTGCGCGATAACATCGGGCGGGGCTAAGCCTATGTAGGTTCCGATCATACGGCGAATAGTTCCTCCTTGTGATCTCTAAGCATGAAGAGCAGAGGCTCGCGGCCGAAGGCCGAATTACCAAAGATAAGCAGCTTCTATCGTTGGTCTCCCGAGTGCTGCCCGAACGAAAGTCCCATGGCAATCAAGAGAACATAAGCACCATTTCAGGTCCCATTTAGGAATATATTTATTTAACTAACTAATAACCAATTAAATGAGTTATGCAAGGCCACAATTGTTGCCGCAGAAAGAGCGACCGCCTCGCTGGGACGACAGGCGTTGACATATGGCTCAGAGCAACCCATTCTACTAGAGAATCAATGTTTAAAGCAGTTACTGTGGTCAAGTCAGCAGGCAGTTGATTTGTTTTAGCAACAGCCTAACAAGCATCAAGCAGGTTTCCTCGGCGCCTTCGTCAAAGTGATAGGGTTATATGTCTTACAGGGGCCAGTCGTGTGATGGGAGTATTTCTAGCTCTTCTGTAGACTTCCTGAAAACCAACCACTAGCAGCTAAAAACGATGTCTGATCATGTACATGCAAAATGAAAGAGCGTTTGGTCCATCCTATCTGATGAACTATTATTCACTTTCACATCGACCGGAAAATGGCTTTCTCCAAGGATGGTACTGTGCTCTGTTGAGTAATTGTTGAAAGTCGACATCCTGCATAAGGACTTCCATATTCCACGCTGTATCCCAGGCGGGTAGGGGTCATAACGCAACAGGCAGGGGATGACGGATAATAAGACCTTAATAGTACATCAGTTCGAGTTGATTATCTGTGACTGCCTAGATCGTCTTCGCGTATGATACACATATTTGGAAGGAGCTCGATCGAAATTCACAGGTTCAATCTGGATATTCTTCTGTATTATTCCTAGATGCTGGTGCTATTTGATAAAATAACCAATATCTCTATTAATATAGTTGTATCGGATTGCTTCTACTGTTGGATGCCTGTCTAAATATAGAAGTATATCTTGGGTTTCAGCAGATTTATAATATCTGATAGCTATTAAATATATTAATAGGGGTAATAAGACTTAGGTGCTGAGAGTGTTGTACTCTACACCCAGTTTATAGAGAACAGGAAAGTCTTCAAATAATCTAAATCTAGGAGTATTATTGTATATAATACTATTTTTACAGATTTTAATAACAAGTTCCTCTAGGCTTTTCTTGTGAGTAAGAAGAGCTGTATGTATGTCTCAAGAATTAAGAGAAATAGATATTTAAAATATCGGAAAAGATAGAGAATAAAGATACTGGAAGCTTACTAAATACTTACAGCTCCTGATTATTATATATAAAGATTCTGTATTAAGATTATATTTATCAAGCAAGATTTATTTAATTAGAAGATTAAGTACAGATAACTGTACTGTATTATAATAATATTTTTTTAATAATAACAGAGATAGCTGCGGGAAAAGATAAATAATTTTCTATATTACAGGCCTACTCTGTATACAGTAAAGCTCTTCTAAATATTAAAATAAAAAATTACTTAATATAGATAAAAAATAGAAATCTCTAGAAATTATAAGCTGCTGTATATTTAGTACCTGTAGTAATAGCTGGGGTAAGAATTTATATAGATATATAGATTTATAAAGCAGAATCTCCTCAATTCTGTTAAAAGAGACTGACTTTATATATTATCCGGTATTATTTTTAATAATAGTTTCCAGGAATGACTGTAATCTTCTCTGAAATAGTAATATCTTATACTCCACGTGGAATAAAGTAATAAGAGAGGAGAGCGAAGTAGCATAAAGATATTAAGAAATAAGATAAGTTAATAGAATTGCTGAAAAAGGTAAACTTTGGAAAATCATTGTCAGGATCTCGGGAGGTAGGTTGTAAAGCCCAGCCATAGATTAGATGAACTGATCGGGTAATTTAGCAGTATAAGAATCATGGCCTGCGTAGCTGGAGTCCGGATGGTTTCTCGGTATTTAAGAACGCATTTGACCCAGGTTGTCGGACCTACGGCACTGATACTAATTACAGATAGTACTAGTAGTGGGCTGGCAGCCAATCAAGGCACCAAGAACTGCAGGAAAGCATGATATAGCCGCTGGTGGCAACATACATCTGTGAAAATTGTAGCTCCATGAGTCAAATATCTATTGTACATGTACATATGGAGTCGATTTTGTTTGGAATCTTGGGGAGCTTTTGTTATGTGCTTTCATTGCATTAAATATCATATTTTGGCTATAAGAACCTCCAGAAGATGAATGGAGACAGTGTCTGACCCCACACGAAGTCCTTTCGAATCAAAATGCTCGGAAAGACCCAACCAAAGCTTCACCATTGTGCACCAATTGTGGCAAGAGAGTAAAGAGCATATAAATAGTGCAAGAGACTCGTTAGATTAGCAAAACCCTGACGCTCATGTTCGAAGGCCATGGACATCCCCAGCATGCCTCCGCAAGTGCATCTCGTGCAGGACGGACACATCGCAAAAATTACATTTCCGGTCCTTCAAATATAACATTCGAAAATGCCTCTTCACTCCATTATAGTCCGAGTATGTCTTGGAACATTAAAAACATCCAAATATTTGCTCTGTATTCGGAATATATTTCCCACCAGAGATATATTCCTTCTCCCACAACGCAGTCGGCTGCGTTTTCGTCTTTTTCTTTCGAGTTAACGGGGGTAGAACTACATAGCAGGCCAAGAGGGTCTGTATAGAGCCTTTTCTACTGTTAGTAATAGTAGTATTTAGTTATAAAGAGTGATTATTAGTTATTATACAGTTGTGATACAGTTGTAATACAGTTATAGTACAGTTAGAATACAGTTATAGTA
>KZ826146.1:11221-21922 GCA_003184645.1 Aspergillus ellipticus CBS 707.79
AAGCAGACTCCTGTAAAAAATCTAATATAAATACTTTTTTAATATCAGGATCAGGGCTTATTAGAGCCCATTCACTTAAATATTTAAAGTAAGGAAGTACTACTAAAGGATCTTTTTAAATCACTTATAAAGGTTTTACAAGAAGAAATACAGAATATTAATAACCAAGATAATATATAACCCTACAAGAAAGATAGAATAGAGTAGAATAATATTAAATAAATAATCAACTATAAAATAGATAAGAACTAATAAATATTAGTAAATATAATATAAAAAGTATAAAAAACTATAGACTAACTGTTTAGAAATCCTAATATAACTCCAAAAAAATAGTATTGTACTATTATACTGGATTAGAATACTCTAAAAGTACTCTGTTAAGTATGCTAGTAGAAGTATCTCAAGAATTTGGTTTATTAAACAGACTCTCAGTCTTCTAAAATCAAGTTATCTAGACAGAACACATTTCTTAATTATAGAATTATATTCATTCGGTAGAATATAATAATTTAAAAGCTATAAGCATAGCTGGCAGAGCTTTAAAATTAATTAAACTTAGATAGAAAAGCTATAGTCCCAAGCACCACTGAACCCAAGTCACAGGAACTGTCAAATCCGATCTATTCAGAAAAGATAGATTATAAGATTATATAGCAAGGCCCGATCTGCCCAGGCCTTATAGATTCTAAAAATAAAAGTAGAAGTAATTAGAGTTAAGATTCTAGACAGTAGAAGAGTTATTTTATACCTACCTGTATTTCTGTTCTCTGCTTAGTATATTACAGTTTATTAATAGCCTATACTCTGTAGTAAATAATAGAAAGTATATCCTAATATAAATATTTAGAACAGCAAGATTTCAAAGCTATTTATCTTTTAAAACTAATAGTTTATCTATAAACAGTTAGCCAGTTATCTATATTATAGAAGATAAGATATATTATTATCAGATATAAATCTTTTCAGATCTTGAGATTTAAGTAATAAAGTAACTGTAATAAGATACTGAAAAGTTTTTTAACTGTATATAATAAGTTAGGATATTATTAGAATTAGAATAGTACAGTGTATTAAAGTTACTGAAATCTCTTGGGCAATAACAGCACAGGTCCGGGTGATATATTCTAGTAATAAACTTAGTTTAATTTACGGATAAAGTATTAGAAGTAAAACTAAAGTATATTTAAGATATTTTTAATAAAACCAAGTTTTATCAGCCTTATATCGTAAGACTAGCGGAAGTAGAACAAGTACTTGTCTAAGTTCAGATAATATCTATATCTGAAGATGTTTAAGTACTGGTAGATAAGACTAATAAGTAGGCCTAGTAATTTTCTGAAGTGCTGCAGAGTATTTCTTTGTATCTTATAGATTTAAAATCCGAAGTATAAAGCTCTGAAGACAGAGACTAAAACCCTTCTAATCTGAGTAAGAAATATTATATAGTTAACTAAGAATAAAATCTAATAATAGTACAAGTAATTCGAGTAGTAATAGATAAGATAATAGATTCTTTAAACTAAAAAACTGAATCTGCTTAGCAGGTGAGGAAAGACTCTCTATATACTTTTAAAATAACTTAATCTTAAAGTAATACTGACCGTATAAGAGAGAGTCAAACTTTAAGTCATGCCTATTATTTTTTAGATAATAGCAGGTGCGACATCCAAACTCAGTACTATAGCTTTAAGCACCAGAATTCTTCGCTTGTTAGGATATATCACCGGTAAATATAATAATAGATGCAGTAATAACTGTACGTACTCTATAAAGATATATATAGAATCCTTAAGAAAGAGTCCAGATCTTCTTTTTAAATACCTGGATACTGTCTTTTATTTTTATACTATAAGGACCCAGTATCAGAGTAAAAGAGTTATCCAGATAATATTATTCCCGATAAGTTAATCCTGCTGGAGTAAGGTAAAAAGTCTTTAAAGCTTTATATATATTTTAATACACTCTAAAGTCATCAATAAATAGTAGAAATAGGATTAACCGGATATTAGACTGCTCAGATAACTACTGGAAATAGCTGCGTCTATAATATTTAATCTCCAACTCTGCTCGAAGAGGATATATCTTAATATATTATTAAAACTTACAAGTAGGTAGATGAAGTACATAGAAAATAATAATTAAATTATTATCTAGGATAATCTGATAAGAGAGTATAAAATTAACTTATTCTAAGACTGATAATACTAAGATCTCCAGATACTTTTAATATTCAACTAAAAAGTAAGAACAGTTATAATCTGGTTCAGGAAGACCAGAATAGTTTTTATAAAGTCTAGATAGTTAGTATTATTCTAATACCGGTTATATAGTCAGAACAATCTGGTTGCCAGTAAAAGAGGACGTTCATCTATCAAGTTCTATAAAGATAATCCGACTGTATTAAACAGGAACTCTATAATCCTAGAGTATCTTATAATTTATCTGAATAAAATTACCTGGCAGTAATAGATCTTTATTAGAAAAAGATATATACTTACCAGATATAATCACCAGAGAGGACCCCTATATATAAGAGTACTAGAGCTTAACTGGATTATCAGAGTATTCAGTTATTCTAAAATATAGCTTTTTCTGGCTAAGCTGAGATAATAGAATATAGTAGAACAGTTCTAGAAGATTATATATAATCTGGAGTTCTTTTAGAATTTTCTCAGCAAGATCTTCTTTAGATAATAACTGAGAAGAGGACTGTATTATTAGATTAATATTAACTTTATATTCTTCAGTTAAAAGAAGGGGTAAGAATCTTTCAACAGCTTGTTTAAGGATATCCAGCTTTTTTAGAAGAATTTAAACTAAAAAATTATTAAATAACTAGAATATCTCTACTAAGCCAGTATAGTCCTCTCAAGAAATCTCTGTACTGAAAACCCAGATTCTAAAAGTAAAAAGAAAGTCAGATAGAGAGTCTGTAGGCAGGATTAGAGGCTATCTATAAAAAACTAATCTAACAGACTCCTACCTATTACAGGCTTAAGATAAGAAGAGTATTCTGGAAGAGAGTATAATCTATCTTAAGATATATATATTTCTGTTAAATAAGTATTATCGGTATTATTAAGGGAGGTATTATCAAGAGAGACATTATTAAGGGAGGCATCATCGAGGGAGGTATCATCGAGGGAGGTATTATCAAGGGAGGTATCATCAAGGGAGGCATCATCGAGGGAGGCATCATCAAGGGAGGTATTATCGAGAGAGGCATCATCGAGGGAGGCATTATCAAGGGAGGCGTTATCGAGGGAGGCATCATCGAGGGAGGTATTATCAAAGGAGGCATTATCAAGAAAGGTATTTAAGTTTATTATATATTAAATTATTAGCAATATATAGAATATTAATAGAAGAAAGGCTTGATATTAGCCTAATACTAGAATACTCTTACTATCAGATTTCTGTTTATTAAATAAATAGAAAGTCTCAGTTTCTAAATAGATAAAAAATTAATTAAATTATAGACACAATAAAGAAGGGGATATACTTAGTAAAGCTGTCTAACTAGATGTCTCAATTTCTGGACTGTTAGACCAGCAAAGGATATAAAAGCCTGATCCTTTTATTTAAAATATATTTTAGCTGTAAAAAAAATTAATATATAAAGTAACTGAAGAACTTAAAGCAATAAAATAAAAGAAAAAGACTACTAGTAGTATAGTATCTGCTAAGAGAAAAGAATAGAATTTATAAAGAAATAGGATTAAACCCCTCTTTTTTTAGTAAACTGTATAATAATAATAACACAAGTTAGATTACTGTTATAAAATTAGTAAAGATATATTATTATAAAAATATTAATAAAATATTAAGTTTAAAAATTGTAAATATTAATTCAGAGATAGAAAAAATAGAAATAAGATATATTTACAGATATCTTATAGTATACTCAAAAGATAGATTTACAGTATTAAACTATTAATTAAGATTAAGATATCTTTATATATTTTAGTATACTACTAGTAAGTACTTAGTAGTACTAATAATTAAAAGAGTACTATGTAAGTACTAAGTAACTACTAAGTAGTACTGAAGTTTCAAGCCGACTTCAGATAAAAGCGTCTTCAAGTTATTAATTACTACTAGTATTATCAGTAAGCAGTATTAAGAATAATTACTATATTCTTTTTAACTATAATATCTAGAAGAACTAAGTCTATTTATTCTGCTTATATATTATAGTATACTTTTCTGAAAACTTATTTTTCTGAGGTAAAGTTAGAAAATTAATCTGACAGCCTGAGTTAAGAAGCTGCTTAATAGAGCTGCAACTCAGTAATAACAGTATTAGATATTAAAGTATATATATACTATAGTTTAAGTATAGGGTTAGTCTTACTTAGTAAACAGATAAATAAAGTTAAATAGTAATATTCTTTTTATAATAAGAAACTAAGTTTAAGAACTAATCAGAAAAAAAATAAAAAAAAAATTAGATATATTTTTTAATAGTCTTCTCAGATTCTGAATTAAGCTTATTCTTCTATTTTATCTCTTAAGCTGTACCAGAGGCCTTATCAGAATTACTAATATTAAGAAGATTATATATAGAAGAATTTGCAGTTATCCCTCTATTTAGCTTGTTATTTATATCAATTTAACTCCGATAACCCCGGATCCGTGTACCTGGAACTGCTCGAAAAGGAAAATCTGTAATAAATAGTTTCCGAAACTCTTTATATGTGTGTAGACTGTCAAATATCTTCACCAGATACTTACAGTCCTATTTATATATCTGAGCAATATAGTTACGCTTTTCCTTTTTAATAACTTCAGGCATTGATCGCAGCTTGGCATACTATTTTATTAAATAAACCCGAGTTATAAGTTGAAGTGTACTGTCTAAGAATCTAATTAATCAATTTATAATAAGAAGATTAGAGATTTTTAGACTTATATTTAAGCTATTTTCATCCTAATTCTGAGCAGTTATCAACAGAAACTGCTTCTTATACCCAGATAAAAATATCTGCTGACCAATAAATTTTATAGATTGAATTAAATATCTAGTATAGTTGGTTAAAATTACTGTACTACTTAATACAGTTTCTCTGCTTTAAAGACAGACAGTTAAGCTATTTATAAGCTTGTTACTCTGTAAGATATAAGGTTCGGAATTTCTATATTTTAAACAGTTCCTGAATTCGTCTCTCTGCCTCTCGGTATATTAAATAGCTTAGTTTCAACCCTTTAAATATTATCTCTATTAGCCACTGAAGTTGGGAATTATTAAGACTTAAGAGAAACTGCCGGCGAGTAAATTATATTAACTTAGTCTAAGCTTCAGAATCCTTTAATTATTATTAGTTGTAGCTCTCAGGTTTCAGTAGGGGAGTCAGAATCTGAATAATAGAATCCGACTCGAACTGGAATAAAAATAGAGAATTATTTTTAAAAGAAACAGAATTATAAGCAGTCTCAGATATTTGGATATTTTAAGTAAAATATTAAAGTTTCTGATTTTCTATCTCCGGAAGTTCAGGAGAGTCTCTCTGATAATTAGAAGAAAGATATAGAGACTCTAAACCTGATAATAAATATCTTATTAGTCTAGAACCAGATAATACCGGACTTAGTTAAGTAGTCCCCTGAAGATTCTCTGTTCTCTTAATTTATTGTGATACACGCTGGGAAGCAGGTTGTAATATAATCGGAGAATTTTAAATCTCTGTTGCAGATTCTGAAGACTGATCTTACTACTAAGATTAAAATAATTTATATAGATTAAGCTTCTTTAAAGATCTTAGAATTCGAGAATTATTTTAAATAGACTTTTTATTAAGAATATAAATAGGAGCAGTCTTCTGTCTCTTTATTTTCTATAATACTGGCTGACTTTAAGTATTTTTTAAATCAGATCTTCTCCCTAGCTGTTATAACTAATTAGTACTATATACTGTTCAGTTAAATATTATTAAATATAATATACCTGTATATATTCTGACTCCTGAGAATTGTTTATATATATAATATTAACTGATGATTATAATCTAAAATCTAAACTAATCTTAGTATAAAATCTAATATTAAAATAAGTAAGATATACCTATTTTATTATATAATAGACTCTGGTAGTTAGGCTGTCTCTTTCTGGTATTTATTTTCTCTTTTAGAATCTGATCTACTTACTAGTATACTAAGTCAGATTTAAAACACGCCCAGTCAATATCAGAAAATTATTTAAATTCTAATTCTTATATATTATTTTATATCTCGTGTTTCTGGTTATATAACTTTTTAGACTTTGTAGTATAATTTTATCCTTTATATTATAAATACACGCTTACCCGAGACATGTTCTATATATAATAAGTTACTATATTTTAGAAGCTTACCTCTTCTAGAAAGGACGTGTATTAGGCTAATATATTTCTCTCCGAATAAATTAATAAACCAGGAGAGACTTGAATTAAGCTAATTTAAATATCTTCCAGAAAGTAATCTGTCTAAATATATTTCTGGTAATCTATTCAGTATTCTCTTTTTCAGTACCAGTATTCTCTTTTTTAATATCAGCAGTCTTCTCTCCAGTAGCAGTACTTTCTCCTCCAGCAGCAGCAGCCTCTTTAATATTA
This sequence comes from Aspergillus ellipticus CBS 707.79, assembly GCA_003184645.1. Taxonomy (NCBI): domain Eukaryota; kingdom Fungi; phylum Ascomycota; class Eurotiomycetes; order Eurotiales; family Aspergillaceae; genus Aspergillus; species Aspergillus ellipticus. The sequence continues at coordinate 17,815 of KZ826146.1, forward strand.
CTAATATTCTTTTCTCCAGTATCAGCAGTCTTCTCTCCAGTAGCAGCATCCTCTTCTCTAATATCAGTACCCTTCTCTTCAGTATTAGCAGCCTTTGCTCTAGCCTTATTATTTTTTTTTATCTTTCTATATAGATTTTATTTTTTAGTATTTCTAGAGTCTTTAGAAGCTATATCTTTAAGTAAAAGAGTAAAGATCTCAAGAATTTATTCAGGGTCAGTAATATTGCTCTCTTCGGGAGATATTCTATCTTCGAGATATACTACCTTGCTATTTCTTATAATAACTTTAAATATACTGATATCTTCTTCTTCAGAATCCAGAATTAATGCTAAAGACCCTGACAGTTCAACTATCAAGCCAGGAAGAGCTTTGTTGCTCGACCGGTTATTTAGTACTATCTGAAATATGCTGAGAATATAATATTTAAAGACGTGAACAATCTTTTCTTAACCCAACTGCTAAGAACGCTCTACAGCCTGTTCTTCTTGGGTGTGTAACAGCAGTATACCAAAAAAATATATATTCCGGTAAAATCTCTAAAGATTAAGACCGGTCGAGTTAAATTAGAAGAATATAATTAGAATTATATATTCCTTAGACTTTTCTGTAAAGTATATAATAATATCAGCTCTCTCTCTTGCTGTCAGACTACTGTAGATTATCTTTATATTAAATCCGGCCTCTTATAAAGTTATCAGAATATAGAGCTCTTCCCCCGGAAACTGTATCTATATAATTAATTTCTCCTTTTTAAACTATATTAATATACGTAGAACTCCCAGTATAACTCGTATTTTTAGTACTCCTCGGATAAGCATGGCTAGTTATTTTATATCTATTTATAGGTTATTCCCGCTTTCCTGCTGAGGTTCAGACTGCGTATAGAATATCTTGACAGCAGTAGTATCTTTAACTTATTTCTATTCTTGCAGGTACTGTATCCACCTAGATACCAGCTTATATCTCTTTTATAAATTAACTACTTTAGAGAAATCTACCTCTAAAAGAGTCGGCTTAAGCAGAATCATGCCAAGCCATAAGGCTCCCAAGACCAACCGACGAAAACATGCCATAGCCTACCGGTACCGTAGATTTTCTCTGTCTGACTGGTCAAGTACTATAACACAGTAATTTTTAATCCAGTAAGTTTTATAGGCTTCTTATTTCTCAGAATTAAACTCTGTATTAAATATCTTACATACTGCAGGGGGGATATCCTTGCCGATTATCCGGCCACTTTTAAATAGGATTGCAGACGCGAGGGTCCTCCGGATTATTAAGCGTTTTAGGAGAGTACGGAACTGTACTGATTATATTTTTTTATCTAGATCTGTATAAATAATATATTTTTTGAGAAAAACTTTGCTGAGAATAAGATTTATATAATAAGTATCTAAAGATACAGTCAGGGCCTCCTTCACAGCTGCCGGCCCTATTATCTCAGATATCGAATATTTTTTGAAAAATAATTATAAATATCTAATAAAATTACTGTTATAGTTATTAAAAAAAGATATTACTATAAGTAGAAGATTAAAGTCACTTCTAGCTTATTATACAGTCTGGGATATTCCCGACGTCTTATTATACAGATTATAGGTCTTATCCAGAATAATAAGCCTGAAATAACCTTCAATATTATTAGAATAGTTCTTTAGGCAATTTTCTCCACCCTTTAACTTGCTTTTATATTTATATATATACCAGGCTTTAACACCTGAAACACCATAGCGGTTCTTAAATATATTATAACTGCTCAATACAACTGTTAGACGTCGCTCTTATTTAATAAAGATTTTATAGTCAGCTGTCAGCTTGCTATTAATCTGTCTGATATCCTTCCGGCTTCGTGTTTCTCCATAGTACACATGCAGCGCTAACTACTTTGTAATACTTAGAATCTCAGTCTGCTATTAGTAAATCAGGTATAGTAGTACCAGCACTAGAATCAGCTTTTTTAGCCTCTCTGCAGTAAGTTTATTCTTAAATTCAGTCTTCTTTTTGAGATATGCTATATACTTCTAGAGGTCAGTTATAAAAGCCTAATACCAAGGTCTTCTGGATCACTTACTGCAAGAATAATACTAACAGATTATTATATTTTTTCCAGTCTAACCGCGTCCGCTAGTAATACTCCCTGTACTACCTTTTCAATCATAATCTTAACAATAGCCCAAATTCCAACAGGTTACCAGAACTTCAACACTGCAGATATAACTATACCCGGTAAATACGGACACTCCGGATCTTCGATCCCAAGGTTTTAGCAGGCTTTTAGGTGATTTTCTCTCTAATAGTTAAGATTATTAATAAACTGCTGGATTTACTCCAGCTTCTCAAGCTTCTCAGGAGTAATTTCTATTAGATTATCTTTCTTATTTATTATCAGTAGAGCTTTAAAATCGGATATAACTGAGTACTTTAATACTTTAAAAATATTATTTCTGATATCTTTAGCAAACTTCTTAATACTATTCTCTTCACTCTTATTTATCTCCTTGATAAGCCTTTCAGCTTCAGTAATATCTCTTAGCTGGCTTAGTATTAGTGCTTGATTTACCTTTACTGCCAGCCAGAAAGGCTCAGTCGGATTATAGATATTTAATTTGCGGGAGAATCTTAACTGTTTTTTTCTGCTTAAGGCCTCAGTTTACTACTGGGGCTTGTTCTCGCTAAGATTTAATTCAGAAACTCCGGTCTCTAAGTCTTCTGTATTATTTAATAGCTCTGTTACTACCTCCCCTGTATTTATCTTTCTCTTCTTCTTAATATAATAATCTGACTTTCTAGTCTTACATAGGTTTGTATCTCCTATAAGAGTTCTTTGTATTAGCCTAATACCCAATATTCTTAGTTATTTTACTTATCTCCGAAGCAAATAGTTCTAAAGACAGAGGTTCCTCCTGACTTTTAGTTGATTTAACTGGGTAAATACATTATAATAAGAATAGTATAGACCTTCCAGACAGCCTTCTCTTTTTTATTATCGCTTATATTCTGCCGGAAGAAAATATCTTTATAATTTATCTTATTAGTATACTTTACTGCCTATAAAAAGCGAGCAAGATAGTCAGCTTTATTCCAGCCCTGCTTATCCAAAGTAAGTACTGAGAATTATTACTGCCCGCCTATCTTACTACAGACCAGATACTCCTGTACTGTCTCCAGTAAGATACTTCTTTCCTTTCTTTTTATATATTTCAAGCAGTTATCCCACAGTTCGATCCAATATAGCTTAACTAATAGTAACTTCAGCCAGTTAAGCCATAATTTATATAAAATTAAGTATAATGCCTTCTGCAATCCTATATATCCTTCTTTAAAATTAAGTTCTATTACTTATTTATTTTCGTTCCTATTACTGTTATCTAAATATATATTATCTAGGAGCCCTCTGCGTATAGCTAATAGACAGATTAATTTACTGTACAGCCCGGCTATATTACTGGATGTTGCTGGACGTTGCAGGGGGTCGCTGCACGTTATAGAAGATCGCTGTATATTATAACAGAGAAAGAAGAGTATTACTATATATTATAGAGGGTTGCTGGGCGTTGTTCTGTAATTTTAAGAACTGCTTGTAGAAAAATATTAAAATCTCAGTTTTAAAGCTGAAATAGAAGCTGAAACTTAGTTTTACTTATCTTACTTGCAGATAAAAGAAGGTAGATATTAAAGATATTAAGAATGCGGACTTCAGAATATATTTAAAAAGATAAAGAGATTAATACAGAGGATAAAAAAATAAAGAAAGATTAATAAAGAGAATAAGAAGATAGAGGAAGATTAGTATAGAGAATAAGAAGATAGATAATAAGAGATGTAGAAGTTAAGATATATTATATAAAAAAGAGATTTTAGCCTCCAGTAAATGATTATATATATAAGAAATTAAAAAGGCTATATTAAGGAAAAAGTAAATAGTGAAGTAAGGTTTCGATAAGGTAATACCTATTTTTAGTGAGGTTTAGATAAGATTATACTTACTTATACTTTAGTTTACAGAGTAAAACAGTTATAACAACAGTTTGAATTACTATTATAAATAAGTATAAATAGAGAATACAACAGTTAGGATAACTCTAAGATTAAAGTATAATATAAT